>SJXQ01012291.1:136304-248006 GCA_006408695.1 Aepyceros melampus
CCCTACCCCACCCCAGGCCTGTCCTGTGTAAATTGAGCTAGCCAGGAGTGCTATTTGTTTTACCTGGGGTACTCACTCCGGTCCTCAGACCTCCCTTTGTTCCATTTTATCAGGCTTTTCCCTTCTTTGTCTTTTAGCCACAGCCATTTTGGAATTTTTTTTCCCTATTCTAGCTACCTAACATAACTAAAGCACAACTGGGAAACAAAACTAAAGCAAGGTGCCAAGTAGGGAATAAAGCAAAGAAAACAAAACTAACAAATATGTTTAGAGGAAAGAAAAGAAAGAATAGATATGCAAGGTTAAATAGAGGTAGATAAAGAAGATTTATATACATTAAAGATTAACTGCAAGGGGCAAAGAACAGTTGGCAAAGCAGGCAAAGGAATAAATGTAGAAAAATAGTAATAAGTTTAAAAAATTAAAATTAAAAAAAGAGAAAAGGAAAAAAAGAGAAAGAGGCAGAGGTTTATAACAATAAAAAATGAGAGAGAAAAAAAACCTCAAAAGCTTAATTAGATATCATAGTGCCAATAAAATTAACAACTATAGCAGAGGGGGAAAAAACAGGAGGAAAAGAAAAAAGAAAATAAAATCCAAAAGAATCTAGAGAACAAGTCAAAACATAAGAACAATAAATGTTTTTTTCTTGAGTCACTGCTGTCAGAGTCCTTTCCTTCACTGGAAGTCATAGTCCACCTCACTTCCCTAGGATGCCCTCCAAATCTGTGTTGATCTCTGTACCTGTTCTGGGGACAACTCAGATTCTACTCTTTTCCTACTCCTGTATATTCTTGCCTTCAATGTCCACAGCTATCAGAACTAGTGTTCTTTTGTGGGAGCTCTCAATGATCTTTTATATATTCCACAGACACAGAGTCTGCCTAGTTGATTGTGTGGGTTTAATCTGCAGCTTGTACAGTTGGTAGGAAGGTTTTAGATCTTCTTCCTTAGCCACATTGCCCCTGGGTTTCACTTGTGGTTTTATTTCCACCTCTGCATGTGGATCATCCATTGGGGTTGCTTTTGAGGCTGCCCTGGAGGGCTTGGGTTTGCCTCTGTGAGGGCCAGGTGTGGAGCTGGTGCAGATACTTGGGTCGCATTGGTTCTGGCAGCATCAGGTGCTCAGGGGAGTTGGAGGCTAAGGCAGCAGGAGATATAGTGCTCTAGAAGATATAGCAACAAGTATTGGCCAATACACTCTAGTATTCTTGCCTGGAGAACTCTTCTCCGTGACAGAGAAATCTGGCAGGCCACAGTCTACAGGGTCGCAAAGAGTTGGACACTACTGAAGTGACCCTGCATGCATAAAGGCAAGACTTTTTTTTTTGCCTATGGCAGCTCTGCTCCAGTGAGAGTTGAGCGTGAAGGTGGCAAAGCTGCTTGGCTTGTGGGGACCCTGGCGCCACCAAGTGAGCAGGGACATGGACTGCCTCCACCACAGGAGTTATAGCCCTATCAGAGTCTTTTTTCAGCCTCTTGTTGCTGGCAATCAGAAAGTCTCTTTGGCCAGTCTTTCTGTATAACTCAACCTGTTTAGGTATTTAGAGGGCTCCCTTGCCTGGGGTCCTTCTCTTGTTGATCAGCACATCAGGTAAATAGAGGGGCCCCCCTGGCTGGGGTCCTACTCTGTCGAACGTGTATCAGGCACTTAAAGGAGTGCCCTGAGTGGGGTCTTACTCCATAGTTTAATGCATCAGGTGTTTGATGGGCCAGCCTCTCTATTGTTCAGCTGCCAATGCTGGCGTGTAGGGAGAGAGAGGCTATGGTAATGGCTCCATCCACTACGTGTGACTCAGCAGTATCACCTTGCTTCCATGGCTGCCTGGCTTTCTTCTACAGTCATTTTCCACCACAATCTCCTCCCTCACATCCCATCTCTCTGCAGTCAACAACAGCCCTCACCCTGGGATTGCACCACAATCCCTAAACTCCAGCTCCCAGTTGCTGTACCTTCCAGAGGACCTGCATCCCTGTCTGGGGTATTTATGACTACAGCAAGGAATGTCTGATTCTCATTCCATTTAGGCTTCCACAGATCAGCGTTTCACTCTCAGCCTTAAATGTTTCTCCTCTGACTCAGACAATTGTCCTGATCTGGGAATCAGATCCCTGCTTCAGTCCCCTCACCTGCCAAGGGCAGGTCCAGTCCTAGTAACGCTCCTGTTTTTTTTTCCCCTATTCCTTCAACTTATTGAAGGAAATCAATAAGTTCCTTCATCTTATTGAGTTTTGTGTGGTTCTGTGTCTTCTTTTTTGTTGGTCAGGTACTCTTGTCCACTCTCAGCTGGTGTTCTGCATGCACTTCTGTGTCTGAAGGTGTATTCCTGATGTATCAGTGGAGAGAGATATACTCCGTGTCTACCTATTCTTCCACCATCTTGATCCTTCAATTGGTGTTTTATTCGATGTAAAGATATCTAACTGTATTTACTCTAGAAAGTTTACAGTTTTGCTGTTATGGACTGTAGCAGTCTACTCAGTTAATAAAGCCAGAGTAGACATCAGAGGTTTACTCATAATTTCAAGGAAAAGAGTTCCTATTGTGACCTATTTCCCTAAAGCCAGCTACTCTGGATCATAGGCCAAAATATCAAAGGGTGAGTTTTAGTTTATAAATATTTCTGAAAAATAGTTTAACATATAAGACTGGCTTGCAATGGGTCATTATCTTCATAAATTTAAAGAATGTGGGATTTGGAGATTAGTCTCAATCTCTCATTTCACAGACAAAGAAATTAAAACTCAGAAGGAGTCAGGCTTGCTGTTTGTTATTAAAAGCAAAATTTATATTTGAAAGTGGACAACTTTTTATTATACCAATGAGGGCATCAATATTGTTCTTTGAATACTTTTTTCCCCAAAATATATATGTTCCTAAAGAAATGATAATCAGCTTGAGAGATTTCAGTTTTTCACTTTTTTTTTTTAATGTAGCACTAGTATCAATTATGTATTTTCTGAGTTCTCTAGGTAAATGACAATGAATTTTTGGTTGCATTTTTTTTTTGGGAAGGGGGGGTCTATTTTATTATCTATGCATAAACTCTTTCATCCCAAATTGAGCTTGGGACTATGAACAAAATCACCCCTCTTTTTCCTGGCCAAGGGTTTGTTATTTGTGAAAAGCTAAGTCAAGACTCTGGAATTTGATTCTTGAGCAGAATGGCTCAAGGAAAGAAAATACTTGGAGAGGATTTATTCAGAGGGTGATGGCCTGATGACATTGCATTTTAAATCACAAGAGTTTCCCTGGTTTGATGTTTAGGAAGCCTGTTATTCTGCCTGTTTACAACTGGTAAATCTTGAGTTGCTTAAGTTAGTAGGAATAGTTTCTGTTACTTGCAAATAAATCATTTTTTAATATATATAATTCATTTTCACTCACCCTTCTCAGTTTCTCAGGACTATTTGAAATATGAGACAGTCATGGCTATCCAGACTCTCTTTCTCTTACCTGAGATAATCAGAAAAGAATTATAACCATGGGAACATATATAGCAGCCATAACTGCTAGCGATTGAATGCTTGTGTCCTCTGTTTCACCTAAATTCATATTTTGAAACCTAACTCCCATTATGATCGATTTTGGAAGTGGGATTTGGGTATTGATTAGGTTGGGAGGGTAGAGTCCTCATAGATGGGTTTAGTGCCCTAATAAAAGAGTCCCCAGAGAGATCCTTCAGTTCTTCTGTCATGTAAGGACACAGGCAAAAGATGACCAACTATGAGCCAGGAAGGGGTCCTCACCAGATGCTGAACTGCCAGCACCTTGATTCTGGACTTCCCAGCCTTCAGAACTGTTAGAAATATTTGTTGTTTACTAGCAGTCCAATGTATAGTGTTGAATATTTTGTTACAGTAGCCCAAAAGGACCAAAACAGTATTCAATGAAATTTTCTGTTGTTGTTCAGCTGATAAGTCTTGTCTTACTCTTTGCAATCCCATTGATATAGCATACTCAGCAGTGGCCACAGGATTGGAAAAGGTCAGTTTTCTTTCTAAATTGAAAGAAAGGCAATGCCAAAGAATGCTCAAACTACCATACAATTGCACTCATCTCACATGCTAGTAAAGTAATGCTCAAATTCTCCAAGCCAGGCTTCAGCAATATGTGAACCGTGAACTCCCTGATGGTCAAGCTGGTTTTAGAAAAGGCAGAGGAACCAGAGATCAAATTGCCAACATCCGCTGGATCATGGAAAAAGCAAGAGAGTTCCAGAAAAACATCTACTTCTGCTTTATTGACTATGCCAAAGCCTTTGACTCTGTGGATCACAAGAAACTGTGGAAAATTCTGAAAGAGATGAGAATACCAGACCACCTGACCTGCCTCTTGAGAAATCTGTATGCAGGTCAGGAAGCAACAGTCAGAAGTGGACATGGAACAACAGACTGGTTCCAAATTGGAAAAGGAGTACCTCAAGGCTGTATATTGTCACCCTGCTTATTTAACTTCTATGCAGATTACATCATGAGAAACGCTGGACTGGAAGAAGCCCAAGCTGGAATCAAGATTGCCAGGAGAAATATCGATAACCTCAGCTATGCAGATGACACCAGCCTTATGGCAGAAAGTGAAGAAGAACTAAAAACCTCTTGATGAAAGTGAAAGAGGAGAATGAAAAAGTTGGCTTAAAGCTCAACATTTAGAAAACGAAGATCATGGCATCTAGTCCCATCACTTTATGGCAAATAGATGGGGAAACAGTGGAAACAGTGTCAGACTTTATTTTGGGGGGCTCCCAAATCACTGCAGATGGTGACTGCAGCCATGAAATAAAAAGACACTTACTCCTTTGAAGAAAAGTTATGACCAACCTAGATAGTATATTCAAAAGCAGAGACATTACTTTGCTGACTAATGTCCATCTAGTCAAGGCTATGGTTTTTCCAGTAGTCATGTATGGGTGTGAGAATTGTACTGTGAAGAAGACTGAGCGCCAAAGAATTGATGCTTTTGAATTGCGGTGTTGGAGAAGACTCTTGAGAGTCCCTTGGACTGCAAGGAGGTCCAACCAGTCCATTCTAAAGGAGATCAGCCCTGGGATTTCTTTGGAAGGAATGATGCTAAAGCTGAAACTCCAGTACTTTGGCCACCTCATGAGAAAGTTGACTCATTGGGAAAGACTCTGATGCTGGGAGGGATTGGGGGCAGGAGGAGAGGGGAGGACCGAGGATGAGATGGCTGGATAGCATCACGGACTCGATGGACATGAGTCTGAGTGAACTCTGGGAGATGATGATGGACAGGGAGGCCTGGCTTGCTACAATTCATGGGGTCGCAAAGAGTCGGACACGACTGAGCGACTGAACTGAACCAGGCGTCCCTGTCCCTTACCATTTCCTGGAGTTCACTTAAGTTCATGTCCATTGCATTGATATTGCTATCCAACCATCTCATCCACTACTGCCCTCTTCTCGTGTTGCCTTCAATCTTCCCCAGCATCAGGAACTTTTCCAAAGAAAATATATTAAGCAATGTATGATACGTAAAATTCCACGGATTTCCCAAATTTCACATTTTCTAATGTCCTTTGTCTAACTCATGATGACTAGAGCTGTGAAGATGTTGCTCACTGACTCTGTTGCCTACTGTTTACTACCAACTTCAAGTCTTAGCTGTGAAAACTCTTCGGTTGCACAGAACAGAAATCCTTTGTTTCATGGATGGTGTGTGAATTACTTGAAACTATTTTTCACAATGGAGCATTTATTTAATTATCTTTGTAAAATGCCATCATTTTTTCCTCCTCAAGTAACAATTCTTCACCTTCTCCATGTCCTTTTATTGAAAAATGTTGTCACTTTGTAATTCACCAGCACATCTCTCTTCGCTAGAGTACTTTTGAAACAGAAAATTGGATTAAAGATTTACTGAACATGGCTCCGCCCATCAAACAAGACCCAGTTTCCCCCATAGTCAGTCTCTCCCATCAAGAAAATTCCATAAGACCAGAGACATTACTTTACCGACTAAGGTCCGTCTAGTCAAGGCTATGGTTTTTCCAGTGGTCATGTACGGATGTGAGAGTTGGACTGTGAACAAGGCTGAGCACCAAAGAATTGATGGTTTTAAACTGTGGTGTTGGAGAAGACTCTTGAGAGTCCCTTGGACTGCAAGGAGATCCACCAGTCCATTCTGAAGGAGATCAGCCCTGGGATTTCTTTGGAGGGAATGATGCTGAAGCTGAAACTCCAGTATTTTGGCCACCTGATGCGAAGAGTTGACTCATTGGGAAAGACTCTGATGCTGGGAGGGATTGGGGGCAGGAGGAGAAGGGGACGACCGAGGATGAGATGGCTGGATGGCATCACTGACTCGACGGACGTGAGTCTGAGTGAACTCTGGGAGTTGGTGATGGACAGGGAGGCCTGGCATGCTGCAATTCATGGGGTCACAAAGAGTCGGACATGACTGAGTGACTGAACTGATCATTCTTATCCTTCAGAGGGCAGACAGAATGAAAACCACAATCACAGAAAACTAATCAAACTGATCACATGGAGCACAGACTTGTCCAACTCAATGAAACTATGAGCCATGCCATGTAGGGCCACCCAAGACCAAAGGTTATGGTGGAGAGTTCTGACAAAATGTGATCCACTGGAGAAGGGGATGGCAAGCCACTTCAGTATTCTTGCCTTGCGAACCCCATGAACAGTATGAAAAGGGAAAAAGATATGACACTGAAAGATGAACTCCCCAGGTCAGTAGGTGCCCAATATATTACTGGAAAAGAGTAGAGAAATAACTCCAGTAAGGATGAAGAGATGCAGCCAAAGCAAAAACGATGAATTACAGCACACCAGGCCTCCCTGTTCAGCACCAACTTCCAGAGTTCAATCAGACTCATGTCCATCAAGTCTGTGATGCCATCCAGCCATCTCATCCTTGGTCGTCCCCTTCTCCTCCTGCCCCCAATCCCTCCCAGCATCAGAGTCTTTTTAAATGAGTCAACTCTTCGCATGAGGTGGCCAAAATGCTGGAGTTTCACCTTTAGAATCATTCCTTTCAAAGAAATCCCAGGGCTGATCTCCTTTAGAATGGACTGGTTGGACCTCCTTGCAGTCCAAGGGACTCTCAAGAGTCTTCTCCAACACCACAGTTCAAAACTATCAATTCTTCCATGCTCAGCCTTCTTCACAGTCCACTCTCACATCCATACATGACCACTGGAAAAACCATAGCCTTGACCAGATGAACCTTTGTAGGCAAAGTAATGCCTCTGCTTTTGAATGTGCTATCTAAGTTGGTCATAACTTCTCTTCCAAGGAGTAAGCATCTTTTAATTTCATGGCTGTAATCACCATCTGCAGTGATTTTGGAACCTGAAAAAATAAAATCTGACACTGTTTCCACTGTTTCCCCATCTATTTCCATGAATCAAGGTAAAATGGAAGTGGTCAAACAGAAGAAGATAAGAGTCAACATCGACATTTTAGGAATCAGTGAACTAAAATGGACTTGAGTGGGTGAATTTAATTCAGATGACCTTTATATCTACTACTGCTGGCAGGAATCCCTCAGAAGAAATGGAGTAGCCATCACAGTCAACAAAAGAGTCCGAAATGCAGTACTTGAGTGCAATCTCAAAAATGACAGAATGATCTCTGTTCGTTTCCAGGGCAAACCATTCAATATCACAGTAATCCCAAGTCTATGCCCCAACCAGTAATGCTGAAGAAGCTGAAGTTGAATGATTCTATGAAGACCTACAAGACTTTCCAGAACTAGCACCAAAAAAATATGTCTTTTTGATCATAGGGGACTGGAATGCAAAAGTAGGAAGTCAAGAAATACCTGGAGTAACAGGCAAATTTGGCCTTGGAGTACAAAATAAAGCAGGGCAAAGTCTAACAGAGTTGTGCCAAGAGAAGGCACTGGTCATAGCAAACACTCTCTTCCAACAACACAAGAGAAGACTCTACACATGGACATCACCAGATGGTCAATACTAAAATCAGACTGATTATATTAATTGCAGCCAAAGATAGAGAAGCTCTCTACAGTTAGCAAAAACAATACTGGGAGCTGACTGTGACTCAAATCATGAACTATTTATTGCAAAATTCAGACTTAAATTGAAGAAAGTAGGGAAAACTACTAGACCATTTAGATATGACCTAAATCAAATCCCTTACAGTTATCCAGTGGAAGTGAAAAATAGATTCAGGGATTAGATATGATAGACAAAGTGCCTGAAGAACTATGGACAAAGGTTTGGGACATTGTACAGAAGGCAGTGATGAAGACCATCCTCAAGAAAAAGAAATGCAAAAAGACAAAATGCTTGTCTGAGGAGGCCTTACAAATAGCTGAGAAAAGGAGGTAAGTGAAAGGTAAAGGAGAAAAGGAAAGATATCTCCATCTGAATGCAGAGTTTCAAGGAATAGCAAGGATGAATAGGAAAGCCTTCCTCAGTGATCAATGCAAAGAAATAGAGGAAATCAATAAAATGGGAAAGACTAGAGATCTCGTCAACGAAATTAGAGATACCAAGGGAATATTTCATGCAAAGATGTGCACAATAAAGGATAGAAATGATATGGACCTAACAGAAGCACAATATATTAAGAGTGGGCAAGAATACACAGAAGAACTTTACAAAAAAGATCTTCATGACCCAGATAACCATGATGGTGTGATCACTCACTTAGAGCCAGACATCCTGGAATGTGAAATCAAGTGGGCATTAGGAAGCGTTAATATGAGCAAAGCTAGTGGAGGTGATGGAATTCCAGTTGAGCTATTTCAAGTCATAAAAGATGATGCTGTGAAAGAGCTGCATTAAATATACCAGCAAATTTGGAACACTCAGCAGTGGCCACAGGACTGGAAAAGGTCAGTGTTCCAGATGAACATCTACTTCTGCTTAATTGACTACACCAAACCTTTGACTGTGTGGATCACAACAAACTGGTGAAAATTCTTAAAGAGATGGGAATACCAGACCACCTGACTTGCCTCCTGAAAAATCTGCATGTAGGCCAAGAAGCAACAGTTAGAACCTGACACAGAACTGCAGACTGGTTCCAAATCAGGAAATGATTACATCAAGGCTATATATTGTCATCCTGCTTATTTAATTTATGTGCAGTGTACATCATGAGGAATGACAGGCTGGATAAAGCAGAAGCTAGAATCAAGATTGCCAGGTGAAATATCAATAACCTCAGATATGTAGATGACATCCGCCCCCTTATGGCAGAAAGTGAAGAACTAAAGAACCTCTTGATGAAAGTGAAAGAGGAGAGTGAAAATGTTGGCTTAAAGCTCAACAATCAGGAAACAAAGATCATGGCATCTGGTCCCATCACTTCATGGCAAATAGATGGAAAATCAGTGTCAGACTTTATTTTTGGGGGCTCCAAAATCACTGCAGATGGTGACTGCAGCCATGAAATTAAAAGATGGTTGCTCTTTAGAAGGAAAGCTATGACCAACCTAGACAGCATATTAAAAAGCAGAGACATTACTTTGCTGACAAAGGGCCATCTAGCCAAAGCTATTGTTTTTCCAGTGGTCATGTATGGATGTTTGAGTTGGACCATAAGAAAGCTCAGCACCAAAGAATTGGTGCTTTTGAACTGTGGTGTTGGAGAAGACTCGAGAGTCCCTGGACTGTAGGAGAATCAAACCAGTCAATCCTAAAGGAAATCAGTCCTGAATATTCATTGGAAGGACTGATGCTAATGCTGAAACTGCAACAGTTTGGTCAATTGTTGCAAAGAACTGACTCTTTGGGAAAAAAAACCCTGATGCTGGGAAAGATTGAAAGCAGGAGGAGAATGGGACAACAGAGGCTGAGATGGTGGGATGGCAATCACTGATTTGATGGACATGAATTTGAGTAAGGTCTGGGAGTTGCTGATGGACAGGGAAGCCTGGCATGCTGCAGTCCATGGGGTCATGAAGAGTTGGACATGACTGAATAACTGAAGTGAATTGAACTGAACTCAGATTAGGAGTTGAACCCAGCCAAAATTCCCAGTCTCCCAATTAAGATCACACACCCAGTTTCAGCACTTAATAAAGTTCAGGTTCTTGATGTTGCATTGCAGAAAGAAGTTGGTGATAGATAAAGTGATAGGTAAGATGTGGGTTTATCTAGACAGAAACATACTCTACAGACAGACTGTGTGCCATCTCAAAAGGAGAAAGCAGCCTTGAAATATGGGGTGGTAGTTTTTATGCATTTGGTAATTTCAGAGGCTAAGAGTGGGAGAATTATTCCAACCATTTCAGGGAAGGGGTGAGGATTTCTAGGAATTGGCCTACTTCCCACTTTTTGGTCTTCATGGTTGGCCTGAGAACTGTCATAGTGCTGGTGGGTGTATCATTTGGTTTGCTTATGTGTTAAGATGAGTTATAAGTAGAGGCTCAAGGTCTAGTGGAATTTGACTCATCAGCCATCTTGGACCTTTGTTGTTGTTCAGTTGTAAAATCATGTCTGACCCTGACCCCATGGACTGCAGCATGGCAGGTTCCTCTGTCCTTCAGTATATCCTGGAGCAAAGTTTGCTCAAATTCATGTCTGTTGAGTCGGTGATACTATCTATCTCCTCCTTTGGTGCCCTTCCTCAGTTATGTGTCCTTGGGCTGTGTCGTTATTTTAAAGTTTGTACACTGTCCCCTTTCCTTCTGTTGCAGTTTCAATGTCATCCCCAGCTTTGATGATACTTACTAAGCTATAATTGTTGGGATGTTAATGCAAATTTTTTACTAAATAATAACTACATTTATGCTGATGTATCTTAAAGAGTGGACTATTTCCATTTGTAAAAGTGCTTTCTCCAATATGAGACTTAAATATTACTTAAGATGTGAATTTACTAATACCCACTTATTATGCTTAAGTTAATTTAGAAAATATGAATAATTCAGGAAGCAGAACAATTTAAAATTATTATAAAGTATTGGTTCAAATATTCTTAGGTATCTGAATCTTTATCCCCTTCAAAAAAAAAAAAAAATCTTTGTCCACTTTGGAGAGTTTTTATTTTTTTTTATTTTTATTTTTACTTTATTTTACTTTACAATACTGTATTGGTTTTGCCATACATTGACATGATTCTGCCACGGGTGTACATGAGTTCCCAATCCTGAACCCCCCTCCCACCTTCCACCCCATATCATTTCTCTGGATCATCCCCATGCACCAGGCCCAAGCATCCTGTATCCTGTATCGAACATAGACTGGCGATTCATTTCTTACATGATAGTATACATGTTTCAGTGCATTCTCCCAAATCATCCCACCCTCTCCTTCTCCCTCTGAGTCCAAAAGTCCGTTCTATACATCTGTGTCTCTTTTGCTGTCTCGAATACAGGGTTATCATTACCATCTTTCTAAATTCCATATATATGTGTAAGTATCCTGTATTGGTGTTTTTCTTTCTGGCTTAACTTCACTCTGTATAATCGGCTTCAGTTTCATCCATCTCATTAGAACTGATTCAAATGTATTCTTTTTAATGGCTGAGTAATACTCCATTGTGTATATGTACCACAGCTTTCTTATCCATTCATCTGCTGACGGACATCTAGGTTGTTTCCATGTCCTGGCTATAATAAACAGTGCTGCAATGAACATTGGGGTACATGTGTCTCTTTCAATTCTGGTTTCCTCAGTGTGTATGCCCCGCAGTGGGATTGCTGGGTCATATGGCAGTTTTATTTGCAATTTTTTAAGGAATCTCCACACTGCTCTCCATAGTGGCTGTACTAGTTTGCATTCCCACCAACAGTATAGGAGAGTTCCCTTTTGAAGAGTTTTTAATATAAGGACACAATAAAGGAATCTCTAATAATAATAATAACAATAATAATAATAGTTGTAAAAATATTATTTTCATGTTGTTTCTGTACTTCAGGTTCTTTGAAAAATATTTTATGTGTGTATTTTTATCTTCATGCCCTTGAGAAAGAAGGTATTCTAACAAACTAATCTATAAACTCTTATCAAGATCATTGAGAAGATAGGATTTGCATGAGTGCATTTCAGTTCAGTTCAGTTCAGTCGCTCAGTCGTGCCCGACTCTTTGTGACCCCATGAATTGCAGCATGCCAGGCCTCCCTGTCCACCACCAACTCCCAGAGTTCACTCAGACTCATGTCCATCAAGTCAGTGATGCCATCCAGCCATCTCATCCACGCTCGTCCCCTTCTCCTCCTGCACCCAATCCCTCCCAGCATCAGAGTCTTTTCCAATGAGTCAACTCTTCGCATAAGGTGGTCAAAGTACTGGAGTTTCAGCTTCACATCATTCCTTCCAAAGAAATCCCACGGCTGATCTCCTTCAGAATGGACTGGCTGGATCTCCTTGCAGTCCAACGGACTCTCAAGAGTCTTCTCCAACACCACAGTTCAAAAGCATCAATTCTTCAGCGCTCAGCCTTGTTCACAGTCCAACTCTCACATCCATACATGACCACAGAAAAACCATAGCTTTGACTAGACGGACCTTAGTAGGCAAAGTAATGCCTCTGCTTTTGAATATGCTATGTAAGTTGGTAATAACTTTTCTTCCAAGGAGCAAACATCTTTTAATTTCATGGCTGTAATCACCATCTGCAGTGATTTTGGAGCCCCTCAAAATAAAGTCTGACACTGTTTCCACTGTTTCCCCATCTATTTCACATGAAGTGATGAGACTGGATGCCATGATCTTCGTTTTCTGAATATTGAGCTTTAGGCCAACTTTTTCACTCTCCTCTTTCACTTTCATCAAGAGGCTTTTTTGTTCCTCTTCACTTTCTGCCATAAGGGTGGTGTTATCTGCATATTTGAGGTTATTGATATTTCTCCCGACAATCTTGATTCCAACTTGTGTTTCCTTCAGTCCAATGCTTCTCATGATGTACTCTGCATACAAGTTAAATAAGCAGGGTGACAATATACAGCCTTGAGGTACTCCTTTTCCTATTTGGAACCAGTCTGTTGTTCCATGTCCACTTCTAACTGTTGCTTCCTGACCTGCGTGCAGATTTCTCAAGAGGCAGGTCAGGTGGTCTGGTATTCCGATCTCTTTCAAAATATTCCACAGTTTATTGCGATCCACACAGTCAAAGGCTTTGGCATAGTCAATAAAGCAGAAATATATATTTTTCTGGAACTCTCTTGGTTTTTCCATCATCCATTGGGTGTTGGCAATTTGATCTCTGTTTCCTCTCCCTCTTCTAAAACGAGTTTGAACATCTTTAAGTTCACAGTTCACGTATTGCTGAAGCCTGGTTTGGAGAATTTTGAGCATTACTTTACTAGCATGTGGGTTGAGTGCAATGTGTAGTAGTTTGTGCATCCTTTGGCATTGCCTTTCTTTGGGATTGGAGTGAAAACTGACCTTTTCCAGTCCTGTGGCCACTGCTGAGTCTTCCCAATTTGCTGGCATATTGAGTGCAGCACTTTCACAGCATCATCTTTCAGGATTTGAAATAGCTCAACTGGAATTCCATCACCTCCACTAGCTTTGTTCGTAGAGATGCTTTTGAAGGCGCACTTGACTTCACACTCCAGGATGTCTGGCTCTAGATGAGTGATCACACCATCGTGATTGTCTGGGTTGTGAAGATCTTTTTTGTACAGTTCTTCTGTATATTCTTGCCACCTGTTCTTAATATCTTCTGCTTCTGTTAGATCCATACCATTTCTGTCCTTTATCGAGCCCATCTTTGCATGAAATATTCCCTTGGTATCTCTAACTTTCTTGAAGAGATGTCTAGTCTTTCCCATTCTCTTGTATTCCTCTATTTCTTTGCATTGATCGCTGAAGAAAACTTTCTTATTTCTTCTTGCTATTCTTTGTAACTCTGCATTCAGATGCTTATATCTTTCCTTTTCTCCTTTTTTTTTTCCCCTCCTCTCTTCTTTTCACAGCTATTTTTAAGGCCTCCCCAGACAGCCATTTTGCTTTTTTGCATTTCTTTGCCATGGGGATGGTCTTGATCCCTGTCTCCTGTACAATGTCACGAACCTCCATCCATAGTTCATCAGGCACTCTGTCTGTTAAATCTAGTCCCTTAAATCTATTTCTCACTTCCACTGTATAATCATAAAGGATTTGGTTTAGGTCATACCTGAATGGTCTATTGGTTTTCCCTACTTTCTTCAATTTCAGTCTGAATTTGGCAATAAGGAGTTCATAATCTGAGCCACAGTCAGCTCCTGGTATTGTTTTTGTTGAGTGTATAGAGCTTCTCCATCTTTGGCAGCAAAGAATATAATCAGTCTGATTTTGATGTTGACCATCTGGTGATGTCCATGTGTACAATCTTCTCTTGTGTTGTTGGAAGAGGTTGTTTGCTAGACCAGTGCATTTTCTTGGCAAAACTCTATTAGTCTTTGCCCTGCTTCATTCCATATTCCAAGGCCAAATTTGCCTGTTACTCCAGGTGTTTCTTGACTTCCTACTTTTACATTCTAGTCCCCTATAATGAAAAGGACATCTTTTTGGGGTGTTAGTTCTAAAAGATCTTGTAGGTCTTCATAGAACCCTTCAACTTCAGCTTCTTCAGTGTTACTGGTTGGGACATAGACTTGGATGACTGTGATATTGAATGGTTTGCCTTGGAAACGAACAGAGATCATTCTGTCATTTTTGAGATTGCATCCAAGCACTACATTTTGTTGACAATGATGGCTACTCCATTTCTTCTGAGGGATTCCTGCCCGCAGTAGCAGATATAATGGTCATCTGAGTTAAATTCACTCATTCCAGTCCATTTTAGTTCGCTGATTCCTAGAATGTGGACATTCACTCTTGCCATCTCTTGTTTGACCACTTCCAATTTGCCTTGATTCATGGACCTGACATTCCAGGTTCCTATGCAATATTGCTCTTTACAGCATCGGACCTTGCTTCTATCACCAGTCACATCCACAGCTGGGTATTGTTTTTGCTTTGGCTCCATCCCTTCATTCTTTCTGGAGTTATTTCTCCACTGATCTCCAGTAGCATATTGGACACCTACTGACCTGGGCAGTTCCTCGTTCAGTATCGTATCATTTTCCCTTTTCATACTGTTCATGGGGTTCTCAAGGCAAGAATACTGAAGTGGTTTGCCATTCCCTTCTCCAGTGGACCACATTCTGTCAGACTCTCCACCATGACCTGCCCATCTTGGGTTGCCCCACGGAAAATGGCTTGGTTTCATTGAGTTAGACAAGGCTGTGGTCCTAGTGTGATTAGATTGACTAGTTTTCTGTGAGTATGGTGTCAGTGTGTCTGCCCTCTGATGCCCTCTTGCAACATCTACCATCTTACTTGGATTTCTCTTACCTTGGGCCTGGGGTATCTCTTCACAGCTGCTCCAGCAAAGCACAGCCTGCTGGTCCTTACCTTGGTGAGGGGTATCTCCTTACCGCTGCCCTTCCTGACCTTCAACGTGGGATAGCTCCTCTAGGCCCTCTGCAGCCACAGCTCCTTGGGTGGCTCCTCCTGGCCACTGCCCCTGGCCTCCAGCATGGGGTGGGTCCTCAGGGCCACTGCCCCTGGGCCTCGGGCACAAGGTGGCTCCTTTCAGCCCCTGCCCCTGGCCTCAGACATGGGGTAGCTCCTCTAGGCTGCTGCCCCTGACCTCGGATGTGGGGTGTCTCCTCCCAGCCACCACTGACCTCAGATGTGGGGTAGCTCCTCTCAGCTGCTGCTACTGACCTCAGACTTGAGTAGCTCTTCTCGGCTGCGGCTGTTCCTGGGCTGTTGCAGCCTGGCACTCTCGGCCACTGCCCCTGACCTTGGACTTGGGGTAACTCCTCTCGGCCACACTTAGTGTACCAGGTCGCAGCTGCCCACACTTAGTGCGCTGGCTATTTTTCTGTAATTGTGGTTTTCATTCTGTCTGCCCTCTGATGTATGAGGATAAGAGGCTTGTAGAAACTTCCTGATAGGAAGGAGTGGCTGTGGGGGAATCTGAATCTTGCTCTGATGGGCTGCCATGCTTAGTAAATCTTTAATCCAATTTTCTTTTGATGGGTGGGGCTGTGTTCCCTCCCTGTAGTTTGGCTTGAGGTCAAGTTAGTTAGCGGTTATGGTGGCAATGGTGACTTCTTTCAAAAGGACTTATGCCAGCATGTCACAGCTCCCAGGACTGGGTATATCTCAGTTGGGTATATCTTTCCCTTCTCTTCTTTTCTCAGCTATTTGTAAAGCCTCGTCAGACAACCATTTTGCCTTTTTGCCTTTCTTTTTCTTGGGATGGTTTTGATCACAGCCTCCTGTACAATGTTATGAATCTCCATCATAGTTCTTCAGGCACTCTGTCTATAGGATCTAATCCATTGAATCTATTTGTTACTTCCACTGTACAATTAAGGGATTTAATTTAGATCATACCTAAATGGTCTAGTGGTTTTTCCTATTTTCTTCAATTTGAGCTTGAATTTTGCAACTAGGAGTTGATGATTTGAGCAACAGTTAGCTCCCAGTCTTATTTTTCCTGACTGTATAGAGCTTCTCCATCTTTGGATGCAAAGAATATAATCAGTTGTTACTGACTACTTGGTGATGTCTATGTATATGGTTTTCTTTTGTTTTGTTAAAAGATGATGTTTTCTATGACCAGTGTGTTCTCATGAAAGAAAATGTTAGCCTTTGCTTCATTTTGTACTTCAAGGCCAAACTTGCCTGTTATTCCAGATATCTCTTGACTTCCTACTTTTGCATTCCAGTCACCTATGATGAAACTCAAGTGCTAGGATAAATTGGTCATGAAATAAGTTAAATAGACTATAGGTTACCTTCCAAGTGCAAGAAAATTTTCAGGCAACTTGGCATACTGAAAAATGCCACAAAATCCCCAACCTAGTGGCACACCTGTCTTACATGTTAATTTGGTTCTGAGAGACCAAAAACTTAACTAAAGAAATGGCATCAAGTTTCTATTATAAAAATGGAGCATCCTGCTTCTGGCACATCTGCTTAGTTTATATCTATGTACTGTGGTCCTGGAAGATTTAGATAGCCACATAAATGGCAATATCTCAGACAGCCTGGAATTACAATGGCCATTATATGATGAATGTTCCAGTGAGATAAGATTGTTCATTGAGGAAGTATATTTGAAAGCAAGGGCTCCCAAATCAAACAAGCAGAATGGGGTACCTATTTTAATTTGCCTGCTGAAGCCTCCAAGAGGCTTCAAAACTGCAAAATATCATGTTGAAAGATTCAAGATACAAATTGAATCTTTATTTAAATGCAAGATTCAAGATGGCAAAGGCTAATAAAAATTGCAGACCCAGAGGTAGGGCTTTCCTAGTGATCCAGTGGCTAAGACTTAGTGCTCCCAGTACAGGGGCCCTGGATTTGATCCCTGGTCATGGAACTAGATCTTGCATGCAGCAACCATGACCTGCTTGGGGCAGAAAAATAAGTAAATAAATAGATATTTAAAAATAAAGATACAGGAAATATTAAAACCAAAATCTGTATGACTGATGTGATACCTACTACTCCCCTCTATTCCTTTACCTGAGTGCTCACAGTCTTCTAAGCTATCTAAATTCCCTTTCACTATGAAGATTTTCCAAAATGGTAAACGAAAGTCCAACAAGTTAGTGGTCTTAAATATGCCACCATATCTACTCTCTCAGGGTTGACAGGCCTCCAAGAGATTCTCTGGTAAACTGCTACTAGTTGTTCCTTTAAATAGTCCAGGAGAAATAAAATAAATAGTATACTTTGACAAGTTCTGGCAGATGCTAGAACTACACTCTTGATTTTAAACCTCCAGACTTCTGCAGATGAAATCCTGTGAAAACTGACTGAAGCCAGTGAAGGATGAGAATTCCAATTAGAGTAGACTTTTTGGGATCTCAGTCTGTAGTGCCCAGTCAAGAGAGGATGATAAAATTTCATGTTGTCCCTTCCTTTCTAAATCCAGACCCATTAGCTACTGATCCGTTCTCTGTCAGTGTTAGTTATCGTCTCCTTGTTTCCTTGTTTTTCTTCTTTTGTGTCCTGAGTATTTGGCTTGGCAACAATCGGGTTGGGAATACTCAAATACGGCCAGATAGAAATACAGGTTGTACCTCATTTGCAGCTGGAGTCCTACATTTTGTTCCTAGTTCTCAGGGAAATTGTCTAAATCTTCTTTGGCTTTCTTTGATCGTGGCTCTAGATCTTGGGAGGCTGTATCTTTTGCACCTCCTTTGGGGATATTTCTTACAGCCAAGGTGTTATTCAGTACTGTAAATAATATTTACTGTTTGTATCAGCTGAAACCTGGCAAGATATTTGAAGTGTTTGTTCTGTTGTTTTTCTTTTAAAGTATCTCAATGGTCAGAACCTAAGCTGGGAAATATTGAGGGCAGTAGGAGAAGGGGATGACAGAGGATGAGATGGTTGGATGGCATCACTGACTCAAAGGACATGAGTCTGAACAAACTCCAGGAGATAGTGAAGGACAGGGAAGCCTGGGGAGCATGTCCTTGGGCCTGAAGACAGGACTCATTGGCTGAACAACAGCAAGAGTCAGAAGCTGATATTGAGAGCCAGATGGGAACATTGTTTTAGCTCTTCTGCCTTAAACTAAAGGAAATTATGTACCCAGAGGCAAAGAAAAACATTCCAAAGACACACAGCTCTAAATCGAGAACAGAAATCTTGATTTCCATCTTAGCGCTCCCTGATCTAAAGAAGCAAATTGAAAATAATTTAAATGGATGGGTGGATCAACCCTTTGATGTTGTTCAGGTTACAGTCCATTTACTTGAGGAATTAAAAATGACTATACTTGTCTTGTAAATTAAGTCTTTACAAGAACAGAAATGAATATTTAGAAGCAATTCAAAGACCACCAGTCATTTATACCCAGGCAGAGACTTTTCCATTTGTTTATAAGACTTTTTAGTATTGCAAAATTATGGATTCAGGAAACAAACAAACAGAAAAATCCTTGGAGAAAGTTAAACATTTCCCCTGTGTCTTTGAGATGTAAATGTTCTACCTAGTCTACTCCTGGAACTGAGTAACTTGCATCTCTTTGAAATGCAAATTTCAGGAGGTAATTCTTATCAGAAGGATGGGGGAGGAGAAAGAAGGAAGTAAGTCTTCTTGGAAAGTGGATGAAAGAAAAAAAAATCTTAACACAATTCACAGATGTTAGTAAAAATTTAAACTGTCTAAGCAGGTTACCTTAATTTATGACATCTGACAGAAACATGATTTAAATCCAGCTTTTTTCTTTCTTAAACTTGTTTGGTCTTGTGCCATTACGAATCTTAGTTCCCTGACATGAATTGAACCTGTGCCCCCAGAAGTGGAAGGCAGACTTCTAACCAAGGAAATCCATAGATGCAGTTTTCCTAAAATTGTAAATTTTAAAACAAAAGTTATAAGATTTCTCTTTGCATCTGTCTGTATGTTTATGTGTGACGATGTATGTTTGTTCTAAGTGTGTGATTTTTGTTTTTTTCTACCTCTGGATGTATTTGTAAAGAAGCCTATTCAAGTTTATATAATTTAGGATGAACTTCAGAAACAAAAGCTAGTGTAAATTTTGTTAGTTCAATTAAATTGTCATGTCTTTAGAGTTATCAGCAGTAAATATTATGTAGACCAGTAATTTTTATTCTATCTGGGCTTGTTAAAAGTAAAATTAGCTCACATTATCTCTGATAAACAATTTGTCAGGAAGAAAGATCAGTTCAGTTCAGTTCAGTCGCTCAGTCATGTGTGATTCTTTGCGACCCAATGAATGGCAGCACATCAGGCCTCACTGAACATCAACAACGCCCAGAGTTAACCCAAACTCATGTGCATTGAGTCAGTGATGCCATCCAGCCATCTCATCCTCTGTCGTCCCCTTCTTCTCCTTTCCCCAATCCCTCCCAGCATCAGGGTCCTTTCCAATGAGTCAACTCTTTGCATGAGGTGGCCAAAGTATTGGAGTTTCAGCCTCAGCATCAGTCCTTCCAATGAACACTCAGGACTGGTCTCCATTAGGATGGACTGGTTGGATCTCCTTGCAGTCCAAGGGACTAGCAAGAGTCTTCTCCAGCATCACAGTTCAACAGCATCAATTCTTTGGCACGCAGCCTTCTTCACAGTCCAACGCTCATATCCATACATAACCACTGGAAAAACCATAGCCTTGAAGATGAACATTTGTTGGCAAAGTAATGTCTCTGCTTTTTAATATGCTATCTAGGTTGGTCTTAACTTTCCTTCCAAGGAATAAACAAGTGTCTTTCAATTTCATGGCTGCAATCACCATCTGCAGTGATTTGGGAGCCCCAAAAAATAAAGTCTGACACTGTTTCCACTGTTTCCCCATCTATTTCCATAAAGTGATGGCACCAGATGCCATGATCTTAGTTTTCTGAATGTTGAGCTTTAAGCCAACTTTTTCACTCTCCTCTTTCACTTTCATCAAGAAGCTTTTTAGTTTCTCTTCACTTTCTGCCATAAGGATGGTGTCATCTGCATATCTGAGGTTATTGATTTTTCTCCCGGCAATCTTGATTCCAGCTTGTGTTTCTTCCAGTCCAGCGTTTCTCATGATGTACTCTGCATATAAGTTAAACAAGCAGGGTGACAATATGCAGCCTTCACGTACTCCTTTTCCTATTTGGAACCAGTCTGTTGTTCCATGTCCAGTTCTAACTGTTGCTTCCTGACCTGCATATCAGTTTCTCAAAAGGCAGGTCACTGGTCTGGTATTCCCATCTCTTTCAGAATTTCCCTACAGTTTCTTGTGATCCACAGAGTCAAAGACTTTGGCATGGTCAATAAAGCAGAAATAGATGTTTTTCTGGAACTCTCTTGCTTTTTCCGTGATCCAGAGGATGTTGGCAATTTGATCTCTGGTTCCTCTGCCTTTTCTAAAACCAGCTTGAACATCTGGAAGTTCATAGTTCATGTACTGCGGAAGCCTGGCTTGGAGAATTTTGAGTATGACTTTTCTAGCATATGAGATGAGTGCAATTGTGTGGTAGTTTGAGCATTCTTTGACATTGCCTTTCTTTGGAATTGGAATGAAAACTGACCTTTTCTAGTCCTGTGGCCACTGCTGAGTTTTCCAAATATGTTGGCATATTGAGTGTAGCACTATCCCAGCATCACATTTTAGGATTTGAAATAGCTCAACTGGAATTCCATCACCTCCACTAGATTTGTTCATAGTGGTACTTTCTAAGGCCCACTTGACTCACATTCCAGGATGTCTGTGTGGAAACCAGCCTGAGATTGTACAAATTGTTTGTTCCCCAGCCGGTAATCAGTCTACCATGAGAAGCGCCACTAGGAACACAGGTATGAGATCAGTGTCTTCTGACTTCTTTAGGGGCATCCCCGGGAACAAAGGAAAGGTTAAAAATTTACCAGAGGCTCTAAGGAGACAGACCTACACCCATGGGCTCTTTGTTAATCCTGACTCAGGGCTATTGTCTTAAAGAAAGGAAAACACAGAGGGGGATCATGCTCTCATCTTAGGAACACAGCCCCCAGGAGTTAAGCTAAGAAAACGATTGTCTCAGACCACTCAGCTAAATCAGTATAATTGTAGGATAGTTAGCCATTTAGGCCTGATAACGAATGAACCTATCCCCGGAAAGGCCAAAGTTTGCAGACCAATCAAAACGCTCCATCTCAACTGCACCTGTTCATGATTTTTGTGCTTATAAACTGCTCTGTAACAACTGTTCGGGGTTTGTCTCCCCTGGTGGAGATTGAACCCCGGCGCGTCGGCCTAATAAATCCTCTTGCTGATTGCATCGAGTTCGGGTCTCGGTGGTCTTTGCGGCGACGGGTCAAGCCATTTAGGCCTGATAATGAATGAACCTATCCCCGGAAAGGCCAAAGTTTGCAGACCAATCAAAACGCTCCATCTCAACTGCACCTGTTCATGATTTTTGTGCTTATAAACTGCTCTGTAACAACTGTTCGGGGTTTGTCTCCCCTGGTGGAGATTGAACCTCGGCGCGTCGGCCTAATAAATCCTCTTGCTGATTGCATCGAGTTCGGGTCTCGGTGGTCTTTGCGGCGACGGGTCCTGGACAAAAGACCGAGAGGTCTAACATCTGGGCCTAGGTGAGTGATCACACCATCGTTATTATCTGAGTCATGAAGATCTTTTTTTTTGTACAGTTCTTTTGTGTATTCTTGCCACCTCTTCTTAATATCTTCTGCTTCTGTTAGGTCCAGACCATTTCTGTCCTTTATCGAGCCCATCTTTGCATGAAATGTTCCCTTGGTATCTCTAAGTTTCTTGAAGAGATCTCTAGTCTTTCCCATTTTGTTTCTTTCCTCTATTTCTTTGCATTGATTGCTGAAGAAGGCTTTCTTATCTCTTCTTGCTATTGTTTGGAACTCTGCATTCAGATGCTTATATCCTTCCTTTTCTCCTTTGCTTTTTGCTTCTCTTTTTTTCACAGCTATTTGTAAGGCCTCCCCAGACAGCCATTTTGCTTTTTTGCATTTCTTTTCCATGGGGATGGTCTTAATCCCTGACTCCTGTATAAAGGCATGGACCTCTGACCATAGTCCTTCAGGCACTCTATCTATCCGATCTAGGCCCTTAAATCTATTTCTCACTTCCACTGTATAATCATAAGGGATTTGGTTTAGGTAATAACTGAATGGTCTAGTGGTTTTCCCTACTTTCTTCAATTTCAGTCTGAATTTGGCAATAAGGAGTTCATGATCTGAGCCACAGTCAGCTCCTGGTCTTATTTTTGCTGACTGTATAGAGCTTATCATCTTTGGCTGCAAAGAATATAATCAATCTGATTTGGGTGTTGACCATCTGGTGATGTCCACGTGTAGAGTCTTCTCTTGTGTTGTTGGAAGAGGTTGTTTGCTATGACCAGTGCATTCTCTTGGCAAAACTCTATTTGCCTTTGCCCTGCTTCACTGTGTACTCCAAGGCCAAATTTGCCTGTTACTCCAGGTATTTCTTGACTTCCTACTTTTGCATTCCAGTCCCCTATAAGGACATCTTTTTTGGGGTGTTAGTTCTAAAAGGTGTTGTAGGTCTTCATAGAACCGTTCAACTTCAGCTTCTTCAGCGTTACTGGTTCAAGCATAGGTTTGGATCACTGTGACATTGAATGGTTTGCCTTGGAAATGAACAGAGATCATACTGTTGTTTTTGAGATTGTATCCAAGTACTGCATTTCAGACTCTTTTGTTGACCATGATGGCTGCTCCATTTCTTCTAAGGGATTGGTGCCCACAGTTGTAGATATAATGCTCATCTGAGTTAAATTCACCCATTCCAGGCCATTTTAGTTTGCTGATTCCTAGAATGTTGATGTTTGCTTTTGCCATGTCTTGTTTGACCACTTCCAATTTGCCTTGATTCATGGACCTAATATTCCAGGTTCCTATGCAATATTGCTCTTTACAGCATCAGACTTTTCCTCTATCACCAGTCACATCCACAACTTGGTATTGTTCTTGCTTTGGCTCCATGACAAAAAATGACAATTAGCTATTTAATCTCTTATGAAATTTTCATGAGTAATCTAAACACAATAAAGAACAAGTCAAATAATATAACAGATAAAGTCCGATAAATATAATTAAGAATTTTTCAACAATTTAACTTTATAGTGTGTCTACTTAAAGTACTTTATATTATGTCTACTCAAAATCTTTTTGGTAACTTGACACCTTAAAGTTATACTGAAATAAATTATGAATATTAATTGAATATCTAGATCAATTCCACATAAGATAATGTACTGAAAGATTAATTACTGAACATAGGTTTATCCTTATTGGCTTCCTTTTACAGCTGTGATTCATGGGGTTGCAAAGAGTCAGACACACGACTGAGTGACTGAATTGAACTGAAGGGTATTTGGGCTTATTGGTACAAATATGTTCTGTGCCACAATGAAAAGCTTATTGTGAAGAACATACATTTTGAAATTATGAAATATAGTTATAAATTTTGTCAATCAACAGAATGGTAATGTTACAGTCCACACTTGTTCAGTTCTTAGTTTTCACTAGGATTTAAGGATTCTAAGGGATAATAATTCTAGTTAATATATGTAGTTAAAACTACTAGAAGTAAGAGAAACATCTCTATGTAAGCAAAGTGGAATGGCTTTTTGGTAAGGTATCAAAATATCTTTTTGTTAAAGAAAAAAGAGTGATTTTCTCCTAAAGTGAAATGATTGATCCATAATGAGAAATAGGACCAAAAAAAGAAAAATGGGGGGGACAAAATTAATTGCACATAAAATGCTTTAGAATTTTCATGGAAAAGGAATCTTGGGAAAGGAATTTTATGTGTGGTAAAGATTACTAATATTGGAAGGGATTATGTTTTTTTTAATTAATTTTAATATCAAAAGAAAACTGTTGCAAAATTAGTTTGGTTTTCTCTCTATTAAAAGGATGCAATTTTATTAGTTTTACTCTTAGGTAAACTAAGAGTAAACTAAACTAAGTGGACCTTATTAGGTCCACTCTTAATAAGGAAGTATAAACAAAGATTTTTGTTTACCTTGAAATAATCTGCCTGGACAGCAAAGATTTTGTGTCTTATCAACTAACTGTGCTTCAAGTTTGTTTGTTTGTTTTATCAAGTTTTTGATTAGTTATGGAAACCCAGTCTCTTCAATATCAAAAAAGTTTTATTCACAATTGTATAAAATTCTGTATTTGTTATAAAATCTTCTATTATCATTTTAGTTAAATAGATATTATTTCATAATAATGAGTAATCCTGTTTAGTAAAATGCTCATACCTTTTGATGTTTTGGCAACTTTAAAGAATTAGATTCTAATGGTATCTTTTTGACCTACTATGGGTAACTGAGATTTCCAAGAGGCCCCCTGGAAACTTCAAAAGATTTATTTTTCACCTTGTAAAAGAGAGATGTTAAACTAAGTTTATTTGGCATGTTAAGTTATGTAGGATGCACTGTCAAATAAGTGATGATAGACCTTCTTAAATTATATGTATGGATATAAGTTACTAATATAGATACTCCAGAAATTGTTTCAGGTTTCTAAACAATTCTCAGTACTCATTGTCCAAGTATTATTCTAAATTGTTGAACACCGCAGAAATAACTCAGCATCAGGTAATGGTTGGAATGAGAATAGGAATCTGGTGGTGGTTTTTTTATTTCCTTCACCTGGGCTTTCAAGACTGAGGGATCATTCAAAGAGAGGAAGTATTTCTAAATGCATCCTGTTTTGTGATCTAAGATTTCTTTCTGTAAGAAAGCAAAGGAAGAAATGGAAAATCTAAGATTTTTTGGTGTAAGAAAGCAAAAGAAGAAATGGAGAAGCTTCTTCCAGAGAACATGGATGTTTTTCCTTAGTATTGCATTACATTTAGACAGGCTCTCTGGGGCCTGAGGACTGCACAGCTGTGTGCATTTGTGTTCAAGATTAGGTTTATTGCATTTAGTTTGCCTCTTCTTTTATAGTTACTCTTCCTCAGCTGTCTGGCTTCCCATCTCACTTTCACATTTAAACTTGCAAAGAAATGTAGAAGGTAATTGAATGACCCTGGAATTTCCTTAGTGTAGGGGTACTGAGTAATAGACGGGCTGAATGTGGTCTGATTGACGTTATCTTTCATAAAATTATCCAAACCTGAAAATAGGCCTTGGGTTAACTGCTGAGAATATTTTGTTTGAAAACCTTCTTGCAAAATCGAAGACTAAGCAGTGTAGGTGGGATTAAAATGCAAAATGTTTCAATGAGGCTAACTGGCTTTTAATATTAACATGAACTATTTCATATAAAAAACTAACCTTTTCTTCTCCTTCCACCAATTTTCAAGTTTTATGAACTAGAGTATATAATTAAATATACAATCTTATTCTTGTCTTTATACTATTCCTTGAATTGCTATCTTTGACTCTCTTTGTATTATATATATGTCATATATAGTGTATGTAAATCTATACAAATTTGCACATTAAAGTATGTATTTAATATCTGTCAAAATTTTGAAGTGACTAAAAGAAAATCCTGAGGTTTTCATCCTTTTTATTTATTTATTTTTTTAATAGAGATTTTAGCTCCTTTTTTGGCCTTTCCTTCTTGGTGTTGTTACTTCTGCTCCCTCTCTTTACTTGCAATCTCACCCTCACATAAATCAAATATTCTGTCAGATGAGGACATACTATGACCAAAATCATTCATCTCAGGGAAGATTTACAAATTAATATGCTTGATTTCCAAGAATTTTTTTCTTATTAAACATAACTACCAATAGAATTCCATGAATTAAAAAAAAATAAAGCTAGAAATTATTTCTAGGAGATCAAGAAGGAACTTGTGCCTGGAAATTAGAGCTCAGAGAAGGTAATGGTATGACCCTAAGCATAAGGTTGTGTATCTTACACTTGGTTGTGACTGAAACATTAGTGTAAAAAAATGAAGTTGGAGATTGGTCATGTTCCAAAATCAACTTCACATTGACACTTACAGCTCTGAATCTAGAGTTCCGTTGGTTGGTGTTGTCTGTTTCACTGCATAAGAAACAGTTCATTTTTGCTTTTAATATCAAACTTTTGCGTTCTTGTCAACTTTATGTGCTCATCTCAAAGGATGATGGTTAGATAGCATCACTAAACATCACTGTCCACTGAAGGGACATGAATTTGAGCAAACTCCAGAAAACAGTAAAGGACAGGAAAGCCTGGCAGACTACAGTCCATGGGGTTGCAAAGTATTGGACACAGCTTAGTGACTAAACAACAAATTTATGTGCTCATCTCAAATGGTGAAAATCCCAGATGTAATTAGTGTGAAAATAAACACTTCATAGACAATGCTTACTATGTTTTGCTAACATATCTATTTTCCTAAGTAATATCAAGATTTTAAAAATACAGTTCTTAATTTTCATTACTCTATAACAACGAATTTAGTTCAGGAGAAAAAAAGTCAAATAGCTAAATGTTCAGAATTAATAAAGCTGACACTGTACATTAAGCATAAAAAGATTATTTTTTAATTAAAAGGATTTATAACTACTTAAAGTCTTGTAAACACTGTAGTGTGAATTATGCTTGTCTTATGAGCTGAATTATACCCTCTTCCCACCAAATTATGTTGAAGTCCTAACCCTCAGTACTTCAGAATCTGACCATATTTGGAGATAGGTTCATTGCAAAGGTGATTAAGTCACAGTGAAGTCATTTAAGTTGGTTGTAATTAGTTTGAGTGGTATTCTTATAAGAAGAGAAAATATGAACACAGACATATATGTAGGGAAGATGATGTGAGGTTTGGGAAAAAGATGGCCAAGCAAAGAGGCCTAAAGCAGTTCCCTCCCTCAAAGCTCTCAGGAGGAAACAAGTCCACTGACATCTTGATCTTGGACTTATAGCATCCAGAACTATGAGGAAGTAAATTCCTGTTGTGTAATCAACCCTGTCTGGGTATTGTGATGGCAACCACAGCACACTAATTCAGTGTGGAAATTATTCATTTCTTATTGGGAAAGTAAACAAATTTGAAAGTAATAATATACATTAGTTGAGAATTTGCCAAAGACTTTGGCTGAATTCTAATGCAAAATTTCAAGAAAGAATCTAGTTTTAAGAACCAATCAGTAAAAAACATTGAGAATACTAATTTTAAGAAAGTTTCAAGGAACCATATGTTTGGATATATTTGAAAGACATCTTGATCACATCTATACTTTTTAAAATTTACCTCATCATGCGATTAATGTCAACTCAGTTTTGATGTGGTATTGGAGTTTAAATCTTGGCAAATGTACATTAAAAACACATTATGATGTTCAAACAAATATGGTAGAATTGTAAAATAATCATTAACTGAGCTTGGTTAATCTATGTAATTACCAGTTTACCAAGGCTGTAGTACCATGTCATTATTTCAGCTAGGGCTTTCATCTATTACGATCCATCAGCATTTCCTAATAAACTCAAACTTATTTGATAAGCATTTGGCCAGGAGTTTCTTAACAGCAGTGTTTGCAACACAAGAGTTTAGTCTACTTGTATTAATAAAACTAAGAAAGCAAAATTGCTTCTTTACTTTTGATTTTTATATACTAAATAAAAAGAGACCTAAATTTATAGCTATCTGTTTTATAAGTAGTTGTACTTTTTCCTTAGACATTCTTTTCAAAAGGATTTGAAGCCATTGTGAAAAAGCGAATGATTTCATAAGGAATTTTGGTCATCCATGTGTGAGTACCTGTGTATGGAGATTAACAGAGATTGCAGTAATCACCAGTTGTCTTCGTACTGCCTCTGACTTAAACAGGAACAGGTGTATTTCACAATATGAAAAGCAAGAGTTCATAACGGGAGATTTAACAAAGCATTTCATGATTAACCACTAAGCAAAAATTATAAAATAAATACTTAAATTTAGAAGAAATGAACACTGGGATACAGTGGTTTAGAAGACAAACTTGTTGCATTACAGATACTATTATTGATCAGTTTTAAATTAAATAAAAAGATTCAAGAATAGTTACAAAATCATTCCCCCCCCCCACCCCCCGCCTTTGGCCTAAAAGAAAGTTTGGAGAATTTTATTTGTGTGTGTGTGTGTGTGTGTGTGTGTGGTTAACCTGTCAGATGTTGTTAACTCCAACTTTGATGAAATGTATTAATGCCTCTATATCTTTCTCCAAAGCAAGACTTACAGTTTTGTTCACTAAAACAAAACTCATGAATGTTAAAACAAAATTTTTGACCTGGCTCTTTTGATTTGGTTTCCTTCTGAGGTTGTATTGTGGGGCTTATAGCAGATAATTCGTTGACACATGAGTAGAGTCAGCTGTTTGAGCCTAATTGTTTGCTCCTTGACTCCTGCAAACTCAACATTTGGATGTCAAATCTGTGTTGTGTTAATGTAGCAACTTCTGCACAACCTGAAGAATATATTTAAATTTTGAAAGTGATTGTGAGAAATCTTGAAAGAGAAATTTGTTGAATACACAACACTCTGAAATTAGAATTCAGGTATGAGAGGGTCTGAATTAGTATTAGTGTTGGTTCCCCTGGGGCTACTGTAACAAACCAAAAACTGGGTGGCTTTAAAAAAAAGCAGAAATTTATTTTCTCACAATTCTGGAGGCTAAACTTCTGACAAGATGATTCTGCTTGGATTATGTTCCCTTTAAAGCCTATAGAGAAAAATTCTTCTTTGCCTTTTCCAGATTTTGGTGTTTGCCAGCGATTCTTAGAGTTCTTTGGCTTGTAAATGCATCATTTGGATCTCTGCCTCTGTTGTTACATGGCTGTCTTCTGTTTTTTGTCTATTTCCCCTCATTAAAAGGAATTGTGTCGTAGTAAAGTAAAGACCCACCCTCATCCAATATGACCTCATCCTAACTAATTATATCTACCAACAACACTGTTTCCAAATAAGGTCACATTTTGAATCCTAGGATTTTGGACTTAAACATGTTTCTTGAGAGGATGCAATTCAATTTATAGCAGGGATGTTTTAAATATAGGAAGTATTGATAGAAAGTCCAGGTTTGTGTGTGTGGGTATGTGTTTACTGTAACAAATTACCACAGATTTTTGGAACAGTCTGGAAGTCTGAAACTGAATGGGTGTCACTGGACTAAAAGCAAGGTGTATATACAAGGCTGTGTCCTTTTCTGGAGGCTCTGGGAGAAAAATCTATTTTCTTGCCCTTTTCAACTTCTCGAGGTGGCATCATTCTTTGGTTCGTGATTCCTTTCTCCATCTTCAAGGCTAGCCATGGCCAGTCAGACTTTCCCCTTGATGCCCTCTCTCAGGTTCTGACTCTTCTCAATTTAAGACCCATTTGAAGATCATGGGGCTACCAAGATAAGCCAGGATAATCTCTGTTTTGTAAGGTCAACCTTAATTTTAACAATAACTTAACTTCCACCAATGCCTTTTAGCAATATATTCTGAGTTCCAGAAATTAAGATATGGACTGAGAAGTCATTAATCTGTCTACTATAGCCAGTAAAATTTGTCTTTGTTCTTGAAACAAATTTATTCCTTCATAAAGTGGTAGGAAAATTATTTGGCCCAGAAAGCCTCTGTGTTCATTTGTATATCAATTCATGCACTGATTTATTTTAAAGTGCCTCTAAATGCCTACTATCTGGCTGGAAACTAAACACACTTGAGTTCTTCCTCTCTCGAGCTCCCAGTCTAGATTAGGAAAACTTTTATGAACCAGAGTTGCAATAAATGTGGTTTTCTAACCCAATTTATAGTTGATTCAACATAATAGAGGAACACAAGGGACTTTTTCTAACAGGATCATGAGGCAATTGAAAAGTGTGCATAAATATTTACCAGATAGAGTGGGTTGTGAGAAGGCAGAAAGAGAAGAATCTGTGTAAATGCAGAGAGACAAATAAAAGAGGTGTCTTTTCAGGGCAGTAAAAATGGTGCATATCTCTTGAAGCATGTGAAGCAAAAAGAAGGGAAATAAACTGGTGCTGGAAGGAGGCTAGGTTCAGGTACAGACAGATCTATATGTCAGTAAAGAGAACTGAAATGTCATACAGAAGGACCATGTTTCTCACACTTTCCAGGGAACTAGCTCCTTTTAGAATATAGTAAAGCCCTTGAATGTCTTGCTTTGAATTCTAACAGTAAAACAAAAGAGGAATATATGTCTTTTAATAGCATGGAGAAAATATCCTCATATATGCACAAATCTGCCTGTACAGAAATCTTCTACACATTACTTCACGGGTTACAAAACCCCAGTTTAATCTATCAAGTTCTTTGAGTTTGTGGACTCCTGGTTAAAAGATTGAGGGAGGTGAGGATGGAGAGAGAGGGAGAGAAAATATTTGGAGAATTACTAACAAACTGTAAAAAGAAAAGAGTGGAATTATGTTCATAAAATTACTCCAGTGTATGAATAGAAGTGAGGAGGATGAATCATGAAACAGGAATAAAGGATTAATTCTAAGTGTCCAGATGAGAAATCAAGAGCATTAAATTAGCAGAATTCTGGCTATTTTGCCATAATCTTAACATAAACATTTTTAAAATGGTTCTTAGTTATTTGTTCAGTTCAGTTCAGTCGCTCAGTCGTATCCAACTCTTTGTGACCCCATGAATTGCAGCATGCCAGGCCTCCCTGTCTATCACCAACTCCCAGAGTTCACTCAGACTCACGTCCATCGAGTCAGTGATGCCATCCAGCCATCTCATCCTCGATTGTCCCCTTCTCCTCCTGCCCCCAGTTCCTCCCAGCATCAGAGTGTTTTCCAGTGAGTCAACTCTTCGCATGAGGTGGCCAAAGTACCGGAGCTTCAGCTTTGGCATCATTCCTTCCAAAGAAATCCCAGGGCTAATCTTCTTCAGAATGGACTGGTTGGATCTCCTTGCAGTCCGAGGGACTCTCAAGAGTCTTCTCCAACACCACAGTTCAAAGGCATCAATTCTTCAGCGCTCAGCCTTCTTCACAGTCCTACTCTCACATCCATACATGACCACTGGAAAAACCATAGCCTTGACTAGACGAACCTTAGTAGGCACAGTAATGTCTCTGCTTTTCAATATGCTATCTGGGTTGTTCATAACTTTCCTTCCAAGGAGTAAGTGTCTTTTAATTTCATGGCTGCCGTCACCATCTGCAGTGATTTTGGAGCCCCCCCAAAATAAAGTCTGACACTGTTTCCACTATTTCTCCATCTATTTCCCATGAAGTGATGGGACCGGATGCTGTGATCTTGTTTTCTGAATGTTGAGCTTTAAGCCAGCTTTTTCAGTCTCCACTTTCACTCTCATCAAGAGGCTTTTTAGCTCCTCTTCACTTTCTGCCATAAGGGTGGTGTCATCTGAATATCTGAGGTTATTGATATTTCTCCTGGCATTCTTGATTCCAGCTTGTGCTTCTTCCAGTCCAGCGTTTCTCATGATGTACATTTCATAAAAGTTAAATAAGCAGGGTGACAATATACAGCCTCGACGTACTCCTTTTCCTTTAGGAACCAGTCTGTGTTCCATGTCCAGTTCTAACTGTTGCTTCCTGACCTGCATACAGATTTCTCAAGAGGCAGGTTAGATCATTTTCTGCCATAAGGGTGGTGTCATCTGAATATCTGAGGTTATTGATATTTCTCCTGGCATTCTTGATTCCAGCTTGTGCTTCTTCCAGTCCAGCGTTTCTCATGATGTACATTTCATAAAAATTAAATAAGCAGGGTGACAATATACAGCCTTGATGTACTCCTTTTCCTATTAGGAACCAGTCTGTGTTCCATGTCCAGTTCTAACTGTTGCTTCCTGACCTGCATATAGGTTTCTCAAGAGGCAGGTTAGGTAGTCTGGTATTCCCTTCTCTTTCAGAATTTTCCACAGTTTCTTGTGATCCACACAGTCAAAGGCTTTGACATAGTCAATAAGCAGAAATAGATGTTTTTCTGGAACTCTCTTGCTTTTTCCATGACCCAGCAGATGTTGGCAATTTGATCTCTGGTTCCTCTGCCTTTTCTAAAACCAGCTTGAACATCAGGGAGTTCACGGTTCACGTATTGCTGAAGCCTGGCTTGGAGAACTTTGAGCATTACTTTACTAGCATGTGAGATGAGTGCAATTGTGCGGTAGTTTGAGCATTCTTTGGCATTGCCTTTCTTTGGTATAGGTGCTAGTATTTTTGTCTCCATTTTACAGACAAGATACTGTGGCAACATGTTGCCTGCAGTCACAGATCTAGCACATGGCTAGGTCATTTGGTTAAGTCAAGAAGATACTATGTCCCTGAATTCAACCTTGAGAAGAAGTCTTTGCTTTTGCTTAATTATGAGTCTTTGCTTTCCCTCTTTCCTTAATTAAATCTGATGAACATGATTTTGAGTAATATATAAACTTTAAGAAACAGTGACTGATAATCCAGTGTCTCATAGAACAGGCTTCCCTGATGACTCTGTGGTAAAGAATCTGCCAGCGTAGGAGATGTAGGTTCAACCTCTTAGTCATGATGGTCCCCAGAAAAGAAAGTGGCAGCCCATTCCATTATCCTTGCCTGGGAAATCCCATGGACATAGGAGCCTGTTGGCCTATGGGGTCACAAAAGCATCAGGCATGGTCAGTAATTAAACAACAACAACAACAAATATTATAAAATAGAATAGCAGTCATCTAGTATGTGGTATACCTCAGTATAAAATTAATTGGAAAATACTATATTTAGATCAGTGTACCAAGTCAATGGTTCCTACATCTCAGTGTAGCAACTTGCATGGAGAGTATGACAAAATACTAATCTTGTGGTTTTATATTATTTTAGACCACTATTATTAGCAATTTCTCCTTTACCTACCAGTCCCCATAAATCACCTATTAAGATTTCAGATTGCAGCACACCAGTCCTCCCTGTCCATCACCAACTCCCAGAGTTCACCCAAACTCAAGTCCTTCAAGTCAGTGATGCTATCCAGCCATCTCATTCTCTGTTGTCCCCTTCTCCTCCTGCCCCCAATCCCTCCCAGCATCAGAGTCTTTTCCAATGAGCCAAATCTTTGCATGAGGTGGCCAGTGTTCTGGAATTTCAGCTTTAGCATCAGTCATTCCAAAGAACACTCAGGACTGATTTCCTTTGGAATGGACTGGTTGGACCTCCTTGCAGTCCAAAGGACTCTCAAGAGTCTTCTCCAACAGCACAGTTCAAAAGCATCAGTTCTTTGGTGCTCAGCTTTCTTCACAGTCCAAATTTCGCATCCATACATGACCACAGGAAAAACCATAGCCTTGACTACATGGACCTTTGTTGACAAAGTAATGTCTCTGCGTTTCAATATGCTATCTAGGTTGGTCTTAACTTTCCTTCCAAGGAGTAAGCGTCTTTTAATTTCATGGCTGCAATCACCATCTGCAGTGATTTGGGAGCCCCAAAAAATAAAGTCTGACATTGTTTCCACTGTTTCCCCATCTATTTGCCATGAAGTGATGGCACTGGATGCCATGATCTTCGTTTTCTGAATGTTGAGCTTTAAGCCAACTTTTTCACTCTCCTCTTTCACTTTCATGAAGAGGCTTTTTAGTTCCTCTTCACTTTCTGCCATAAGAGTGGTGTCATCTGCATATCTGAGGTTATTGATATTTCTCCTGGCAATCTTGATTCCAGCTTGTGCCTCTTCAAGCTGAGCGTTTCTCGTGATGTACTCTGCATATAAGTTAAATAAGCAGGGTGACAATATACAGCCTTGACGTACTCCTTTTCCTATTTGGAACCAGTCTGTTGTTCCATGTCCAGTTCTAACTGTTGCTTTCTGACCTCCATGTAGGTTTCTCAAGAGGCAGGTCAGGTGGTCTGGTATTCCCATCTCTTTCAGAAATTTCCACAGTTTATTGTGATCCACCCAGTCAAAGGCTTTGGCATAGTCAATAAAACAGAAATAGATGTTTTTCTGGAAATCTCTTGCTTTTTCAATGATCCAGCGGATGTTGGCAATTTGATCTCTGGTTCCTCTGCCTTTTCTAAAACCAACTTGAACATCTGGTAGTTCACAGTTCACATATTGCTGAAGCCTGGCTTGGAGAATTTTGAGCATTACTTTGGTAGCGTGTGAGATGAGTGCAATTGTGCAGTAGTTTGAGCATTCTTTGGCATTGTATTTATTTGGGATTGGAATGAAAACTGACCTTTTCCAGTCCTGTGGCCACTGCTGAGTTTTCCAAATTTGCTGGCAAATTGAGTGCAGCACTTTCATAGCATCATCTTTCAGGATTTGAAATAGCTCAACTGGAATTCCATCACCTCCACTAGCTTTGTTCGTAGTGATGCTTTCTAAGGCCCACTTGACTTCACATTCCAGGATGTCTGGCTCTAGTTGAGTGATCACACCATCGTGATTATCTGGTTCATGAAGATCTTTTTTGTACAGTTCTTTTATGTATTCTTGCCACCTTTTCTTAATATCTTCTGCTTCTGTTAGGTCCATACCATTTCTGTCCTTTATCGAGCCCATCTTTCCATGAAATGTTCCTTTAGTATCTCTAATTTTCTTGAAGAGATCTCTAGTCTTTCTTATTCTATTGTTTTCCTCTATTTCTTTGCATTGATCACTGAAGTAGACTCTCTATCTCTTCTTGCTATTCTTTGGAACTCTGCATTCAGATGCTTATATCTTTCCTTTTCTCCTTTTTTTTTTTTTTTCACCTCTCTTCTTTTCACAGCTATTTGTAAGGCCTCCCCAGACAGCCATTTTGCCTTTTTGCATTTCTTTTCCATGGGGATGGTCTTGATCCCTGTCTCCTGCACAATGTCATGAACCTCATTCCATAGTTCATCAGGCACTCTATTTATCAGATCTAGGCCCTTAAATCTATTTCTCACTTTCACTTTATAGCATAAGGGATTTGATTTAGGTCTTACCTGAATGGTCTAGTGGTTTTCCCTCCTTTCTTCAATTTAAGTCTGAAGTTAAATTTCTTCAATTTAACTCCTTGGTAATAAGGAGTTCATGATCTGAGTCACAGTTAGCTCTCGGTTTTGTTTTTGCTGACTGTATAGAACTTCTCCATCTTTGGCTGCAAAGAATATAATCAATTTAATTTTGGTGTTGACCATCTGTTGATGTCCATGTATAGAGTCTTCTCTTGTGTTTTTGGAAGAGGGTGTTTGCTATGACCAGTGCATTCTATTGGCAAAACTCTATTAGCCTCTGCCCTGCCTCATTCTGTATTCCAAGGCCAAATTTGCCTGTTACTCCAGGTGTTTCTTGACTTCCTTTGCATCTCAGTCCGCTATAATGAAAAGGACATCTTTTTTGGGTGTTAGTTCTAAAAGGTCTGTAGGTCTTCATAGAACCCTTCACTTCAGCTTCTTCAGTGTTACTGGTTTGGGCATAGTTTTGGATTACTGTGATATTGAATGGTTTGCCTTGGAAACAAACAGAGATCATTCTGTCATTTTTGAGATTGCATCCAAGTACTGCATTTCGGACTCTTTTGTTGACCGTGATGGCTACTCCGTTTCTTCTAAGGGATTCCTGTCCACAGTAGTAGATATAACGGTCATCTGAGTTAAATTCCCCCATTCCAGTCCATTTTAGTTTGCTGATTCCTAGAATGTGGACATTCACTCTTGCCATCTCCTGTTTGACCACTTCCAATTTACCTTGATTCATGGATGTAACATTCCAGGTTTCTATGCAATATTGCTCTTTACAGCATCAAACCTTGCTTCTATCACCAGTCACATCCGCAACTGGGTATTGTTTTTGCTTTGGCTCCATCCCTTCACTCTTTCTGGAGTTATTTCTCCATTGATGTCCAGTAGCATATTGTGGCATCTACTGACCTAGGGAGTTCCTCTTGCAGTATCCTATTATTTTGCCTTTTCATACTGTTCATGGGGTTCTTAAGGCAAGAATACTAAAGTGGTTTGCCATTCCCTTCTCCAGTGGACCACATTCTGTCAGATCTGTCCACCATGACCCGCTCGTCTTGGGTGGCCCCACACAGCATGACTTAGTTTCATTGAGTTAGACAAGTGGTCTATGAAACACACTTTTGGAAAAGTAGCATCGACATTAATATGAAAGACAAGTAAAAGATTAGTTTATAATAATGAGTTAAATTATGTCATACTAAAACATTAAGTAGGGCAACTGAAGTGTTGAAGAGAAGCAGTCTTAGGTAAGACAAGGTTTTAGAATCAATGATTGTACCTTGACTAAGAAGAATGTTAGAAAATTAGAGACTGCAGAATTTGGATGGTGATGTGTCAGGGCTGGTTTATCAATTGTAATGTATGTATGTACCATCCTAGTGGGGAATGTTGATAATAGGGAGGCTATGTGTATGTTTGAAGAATGGATATATGGGGAATCTCTGACCTGATGCTCAGTTTTGCTGGGAACTTGAACTTACTCTATAAAATACAGTTTTTTTTTTTTTTTTTTAAATGTGAAGGTGTTGAGAATTATGCCTGGTTGAGCAACATGAAGAACAGTCTTTAACTTGCTGTTTAAGTACTATAGACTAACATATGATCCATAAGAGGTCATGCTAAGGGCAGAATCAGGGGGCTGAAACAGAATACAAGCTAGATTAAACCATAAATTTATTAAAAATCAACAGAAGTTAACCTGTACCCCCCACCCCCACCAACATGCATTCTTTTAAATTTTTAATTCTAGTCTGTTTCTGTATAGTTAGTAGAGAGAACAAACTTACACCAAATTAAAATATTTTTGTCTGTTTTTTATATAGATAACAACTTAAGCAAGATATTGGAAATCAGTATTCTGATCTATATTCATTTAAGCAGAAGAATAATATAGGTGAGACAAGGGAATTTGGGGAGCGAGGAAGGAAAGTATGTGCATCAAATAACAGGATATGTTGCAAAAAATAGGAAGGAATTTGGAACAGGCTTGTAAGTATTGCTTGCCTTGAGATGGAAATACTCCCTTAATGTCCTGTTCTTTGTAGGAACATTCGAACTTATTAGATACTATCTTAATTTAAGACTTCTCACTTCCATATCTTCTCTAAATGTTCTCAATATATCATTTTTCAAAAATGAAAGAATTCTTTTGTTTAGTCTCATGGAGTTTTTCCTTTGAATCTCTTGGTTTCAGAAAATTAGGAATTCTAAACAGAAATTGCTGATGAAATCTACAACAGATGTGAAGAGACTATAAAATTTGTGAACAAGGAACACCTCTTCTCTGAACTTGAGTTGGGTCACATACTAAATACCCTATTCCCCAAAGGCTAGATTCATTTTGTTTTCTCAATTTTAAAACTAGGAAGAAGAAAGAACATGTCAGTTTCTGCTTTAGCCACAATAAAATTAATAATGCTTTTTCAATTCAGCTTTCCAAGCCAGATACAATGCAAGTCAAATGTAAGAATTGTGGAGACATTGACAAGATGAAAGGGATTCATATCTTTTTCATCAAAACTTAAAGCACAATTTTTAAGTTCTTAAGATTTAAGTTCATAGGGTAGTAGCCATAGGCAATCTTCACTTCTAAATAACATGTCAGACTGCAGGTGTCCCTGGGGATTGAGGAAAGTCTATGGTTTATGTGCCTCTTTGTCTCAGGTTCCTCAATACGTGTGTGTGTGTGTGTGTGTGTGTGTGTGTGTATGTATTTGGAACAGATCAAAGCTAGTTCTGTTTTTAGTTTATACTATATGATTACTTTTAATAGTAAATTTTCTCCACACATTCTACTCAACACTTAGGACTCCTGGGCTTGGTATAACCCCCTCTGTTTTTTATCCATTTTTTGAATTGTGCCTCTCCCTTCTGCATCTGAGAATCCACGAACAGACGCTAACAAAAGTCCAATCTCAGTGTGTCATCTCTCCGAGGAGCTATTTGTGATTGTAAAGGAATGTTTTCCTACACTAATTCTTAGGCTCTCTCCATCAACTAATTGGGCTGACTTTGGACTCATATATATGTTTTTGATAAGAATGTCTCTGGTGAATGGGGAGGTTCTGTTAAAAGCTTTTACACATTGACAATTGCTTCAATCAGACTTTAGTTCTGTGTTTTTCAAACATGCTCTGGAAATCTTTTTTTTTTTCAACATATTTTACTAGTTTTACTACTCTACTGTGTAAATAAAATCTAAACCATTGAGGAGAGGGGTAGAAACCAATATGTCAAAGAGTCACACCAACTAACAAGAAGTTACTGACATAGGAATTAAATTGGCAGTGGTGAAAACCTCATTACATGTTACATGTTTCATTTGATTTCATTTTAGTACCAATACCAACATTTTCAGATGTTAAAATATTTGGCAAGGATAAAGCTTCATTTCTTTCTATGAAACTAATACTAATATTTTTTTATTGTTGACTATATTTCCTTTGGCAAACAAAAGCATTTATTCTCTAGAAAATTATAAAAGGCTAATAAGACTGTAGCAATTGCTTCTCTACCATATAATTTTTCTTCTCTGAATTTCTTATGAAATATAAAAGAAATCAATTTGTTGAATAGCAAGTCTTGGGTCAGATGGCATTAAAACATTGACTGGCTTCTTTATGAAATAGCTGACCTAATGTCAAGTTTAACTTAATTTCACAGGTTTACTCTGGAAGAAACAGAGGACCAGAAACCACATAGGATTCTTAAGTCTTCACCTATTTCCTTATCTTTTCCTGTAAATTTAACATTAATTTTAAGTTGTATACCTTTTTAAAAGGGCATTTTTATTTTCTATCAATTGTATGATATATGTAAAAAAAAAAACACCCAAACAAAAAATTAACCCCTCCTTTCATATATTTCTTTATTTGAAAAAGAAACTCCTTCAAGTTTTATGAAATTAACAAGAAAGTATCCCAACTCAATTCATAACCATTTTATTACTTACAGTTCACCCAAACTCTTAACACTTTGAACATATTCAGTATTTCTTTACTTACAATGTTGAAGCAGCTGGTGGAATGAAAAACTGCATATCTTTCAGAAGTATCCCAGAGTAAATATTAATTCTGTCTTTATGTGATAAAGGTGATTTTGCTTTATTTTATCCTAGCTATAAAACACTATGATGTGTTTTCTGATTTCTGCTACTTGTAAGATGTGTGACAGGGGCTGATTATCTATCTTTTCTAAGTGTCAAGTTCCTCTCTATAAACTGTGTGGGGGTGTGTGTGTGTGGAGGAGAGAGCAAGGTATTACATTCGGTACCAACTTTACGTGGTCATTCAGAGAATTAAATGAGGCAACATGTAAAGAGGACTTTCAGCACAACATCTGACACATACTTTCAAAAGCCCTCAGAAACAGTTAGCTAGCTACCAAAAAACACCAAAGTAATTTATATCAGAGTTTATTTGGAGGATTTATCAAATACTTGAAAATTATAAAAAGTTCATAGAAATTTTGTTCTTTGGAGGCTGAAATTTCCCAACCAACATTATGAATCTTGAAAGGAAAACTAAATTAGCACTAGTGTTCTGTGTGTAGCCAGTGTTAAATCACACTCTTGAGTAATATTTTAAGATGTACCTGCATGAACTATATACATTTACTGTTACATAGGTAATTACAGTTTCTACTGCATTCTATGTGAACTTTGTGCTTTAGTATTAAATTTAACAACCTACCATCTGTTGCTTCTATTAGAGCCTAATGTAACAGTTCCTTTGATAGCATAAAATTTTGTAGTCTTACCACGTGCCAGATGCTGTATTAATTACCATTTTCTCAAATTCTCACTATGTAAATGTTTAATTACCTTATAAGTTTTGCAATATAATTCACATTTTACGGTAGAAAAAATGAAGGGTCTAGGTGGTGATTGATGCCCAGGGATATGAAGTTAATCAGGGGCAGAACTAGGATTCACATGGTCATATTTGCTGTTGTCCTCCTATGAATGAATCTTGGGCATAAGACAGAGATAGGGAAACTAAGAAGAAGCTCCGTGGTCTTATGATAGCAGTCTAATAGATTAAAATTACCTTTTTATGGTTAGGAGGTCAATTAAACTTCTGGTATGACTATTCAACTTCCATCCATTTCTCACCTTTTTTTCCCCAGTGTTATCAACTCTTAGCCTTTGAAGATGTAGTCCATCCTTACCCCTCCTTCTCATAACCAGGCTTGTTTGAGGAGTAATTCTGTTGATGCTTCTTGAACTCTCATTCATTTTTATTATTTGATTTCTGCTTGTATTAGTCATTGAAATGACTCTTGTTAATGACTTTTACTTCAAATTATTATCTCACATTCAAAAGAACATGTAAAAGTGAAAGTGAGTCACTCAGCAGTGTCTGACTCTTTGCAACTCCATGAACTGTAGCCTGCCAGATTCCTCTGTCCTTGGCATTCTCCAAGCCAGGATACTGGAGTGGGTAGCCATTCACTTCTCCAGGGGTTCTTCCTACCTAGGGATCGAAGCCAGGTCTCCTGCATTGCAAGCAGATTCTTTGCTCTCCGAGTCACCGGGAAGTCCTCAAAATTACATATCTGAGTTTAAATGGAGCGATGTTAGCAGAGAAAAACTTCAAAATCATTTTACTTAATGTATAAAAAAAGAATAAGCTAGCAATGAACTTTCAAAATTAACTGGTAAAAGATTATTTTAATCAATATAAATCCTACTCTAGTAGGAGTTAAGAGGAAAGGAAAGCCATGTCTTGCCTTTCTAACTGGCCTGATGTTAGCCGTGTTACTTAGCACGTGGAATTAGGTCAGTAGATCTTGTTGAATGAGTGAATAAATAAAGATTTAACTTACCTCTTGGCCATTGCCTACTTACTTGTTCAGAGATTTCACAACTTTCTCCTTTTGTATCTTGTCTCCCACTCCTGGCAAGTAATTTTTCTTGCTTAAATATTGGGAAGAATATAGAGCTTAGTACTTTATTTTTAAGGTGGATCATACGCAATACCTTTGGGGATTACTACAATAGATCCTCTTCCCTTGTCCATGGCAACACTGCCTACATCCTGGAAAGCAGCAGATAACATATGACTGAAATGGTAGAGCATATTCAGAAGGAGTTTAGTGCAATGCTCCTATGTTCTTCTTCCAAATAGAGTTGAAAGTTTCAAATTTTGGAGAAAGATTAGGGACAGGTGGAAGCTTTGCATAACTGTTCTCTATAAGTCACTGTTAACAGAATTAAGAATGCATCATATAAAGTAGTCAGGCCTTAAGAACTACTTATAGTGTCAGTTTGATGAAGCCAATCCATTCCAAGCTTTAAACTTTAGTAAATGGCTCTAAAATCAATATGTAACCCAACACGAAGCCAACGGAATGGCTTTCAATTAGGTGTCATATTTTATCCTGAATTACTTTTAAAAATATGGGTACTTTGAAATTACAGTTCAAATTTAAGCTTCCAAAGAAACTTGCCGAGAGAAAAGTTTATTCCTCCAATTTTCTTTAAAAATTAAAAAAAAAGTAAAATTGATGGAGCTTATTAAATCTGAAACTTAGATTTTAACAAGTTGCTACCCACTTCAAAGCATTCTTTGAACTATATAGTTTCTTTGTGGGAGGGAGTCATTATTGACTCTAAAGTAGTGTTTGCTTAATCCACTATCCATCATTATCTTCTTCTCAATGCTTATGTTAGTGTACCCTGATATATCTTTGAGATCTAGCAAAGGATTTTAAGTGTATGTTTGAGAATGGACATGTATTTTTTTCTTTCTCTTTAGAGATAGAGATAGTAGACTTGGAAATATATGTAACACATTCTAAAAGCTTAAAAATATATTGTCATTATATACTAATATCAATTAAACATAACTTTAGCACACAATTTTATTTTTGCTAAAAACTGACACTGTAGAATTCTGTAGATGAATGTAAATAAGATAATTACTTAGGTAAACCCTCAGTAGTTTGCACATGAACTATACTTAATGGAGCATTGATTTAAAAAGAAAAGTCACCAAGGGAAAGTAAAAGCAGTTATTTCCTTAATTCACTTGTATAATGTTTCCTTGATTGAAATAAAGGAACAAATTATGAGGATCTATTCAAAAATAAAATAAGCAAAACCATTACCATTTTATTCCAAATATTTGAGTAACCCTCGTAATGGGTCAGTTCCCAGCTCACTGCTCAGATATCAGCCTATGCCATGCTCCACTGGGGTTGTGCAGTTTTCTTCTCCAAGTGTTATTCAGAAGTTTGGGTTCATTATAACGTTTATGTATAGTAGATTCAGTCTCCCAACTGCCTTATAATTACTTTTTAATGCAATATGCTACTTATAAGAGTATTATTTTTCAACTTTCATAACTTTTCCCCCATTAAGCATATTTATCTTTCAACACACTTGCTGGGAGTGTTGGCTCTGGTGGTATTGCAGAAAGGACCAAACTGCTTCCTGTCTACCAGGCAGCCATCCTAAAGTAACAATTTGTATCAACATGATCTAGGCAGCTTTAATATTTCATTAAATGTATTGAATTCTTTTGTTTTAAGCATATCCAAGTCATTAGTTGTTTACAACTGCATTTGTATTCTTTTAACTTTTTATATTACAAGTCATACTTCATGGATGTTTAGCATTGGGAAGATCATGACAATCTCTTTTTTGTTCATTTTCTTATTTTTTAATTCTCACTAATAAAATCATAATACATGATTTCCTAGAAATGCAGTCATGTATTACATGATTAATGAAATAACTTGTCTTGAATAATTCTAAATTGATTTTTTGTTTATTTATTTTTTAAAATCAAGAATGTGTTATGCAATTTTGAAATGGTGGACTGCTGCCCTGGATAAACACTGCAGTGGTTTTGAAATTCATATTACTGATATTGAAATAATGATAATAGCAGTGATATACAAATAATGGTGATTATGAGTAAAAAGTTCTTTGTACAAAATTTTCATCTATCTATTTTTCGCAGTATTTTGAAGACAAACATTTTGGTCTCTTATTTTACTATCTTAAGCACAGTGCCTGTAAAATACCTGTCACCCAGTTATTGTTCACTTACTAAGTCACAACTGACTCTTTGAGACCTCATGGATTGTAGCACACTAAGCTTCCCTGTCCTGCACTCTCTCGCCAAGTTTGCTAAAACTTACGTCCATTGAGTTGGTGATGTTATCCAACCATCTCATCCTCTGTCACCCACTTCTCTTCCTGCCTTCAATCTTTCTCAGCATCAGGGTCTTTTCCAATGAGTCGGCTCTTCACACTGGAGGCCAATGTATTAGAGCTTCAGCTTCAACATTAGTCCTTCCAATGAAGATTCAGAGTTGATTTCCTTTAGGATTGATTGGCTTAATATCCTTACTGTCCAAAGGAGTCTCAAGAGTCTTCTCCAACACCACAGTTCAAAAGCATCAATTCTTCGGTGCTCAGTCTTTTTTACTGTCCAACTCTCACATCTGTACATGACTACCAGAAAACCATAGCTTTGACTATACGGACTTTTGTGGGCAAAGTGATATCTCTGCTTTTTAAGATGTTGTATGCTGTCTAGGTTATCATAGCTTTTCTTCCAAGGAGCAAGCATCTTTTAATTTCATGGTTCAGTCACCATGTGCAGTGATTTTGGAGACCAAGAAAATAAAATCTGCCACTGTTTCCACTTTTCCCCCATCTATTTGCCATAAAGTGATGGGATTATATGCCATGATCTTAGTTTTTGAATTTTGAGTTTTAAGTAGTTTTTTTACTCCTCTTTCACCCTCATCAGGAGGCTGTTTAGTTCCTCTTCATTTCTGCCATTAGAGTGGTATCATCAGCATATCTGAGGTTGTTAATCTTTCCCCTGGTAATCTTGATTCCAACTTGTGATTCACACAGTCCAGCATTTCTCACGATGTTCCCTGCATAGAAGTTAAATAAACAGGGTGATAATATCCAGTCTTGTCATACGTCTTTCCCAATTTGGAACCAGTCCATTGTTCCATGTCCAGTTCTAACTGTTGCTTCTTAACCTGCATACAAGTTTCCCACAAGTCAGGTAAGGTGGTCTGGTATTCCTTTCTCTTTAAAATTTCCCACAGTTTGTTGTGATCCACACAGTCAAAGGCTTTAATGTGATCAATGAAGCAGATGTAGATTTTTTCTGGAATTCCTTTGCTTTTTCTTTGATGCAACAGATGTTAGCAGTTGGACTCTGGTTTCTGTCTTTTCTAAATCCAGTTTATACATCTGGAAGTTCTAGGTTCACATACTATTAAAGCCTAGCTTGAAGGATTTTGAGCATTAGCTTGTTAGAATATGAAATGAGCACAATTGTACATTAGTTTGAACATTATTTGGCATTGCCTTTCTTTGAGATTGGAATGAAAGCTGACCTTTTCCAGTCCTGTGACCACTAACATCATTTCCAAATTTGCTGACATACTGAATGCAGCACTTCACTTTAATAGCATCATCTTTCAGCATTTGAATTAGCTCAACTGGAATTCCATCAACTCCACTAGCTTTGTTCACAGTAATGTTTCCTAAGGCCCTCTTGACTTCACATTCCAGGGTATCGGGCTCTAGATGAACGACCACACTATTGTGGTTATCTGGGTCATTAAGACCTTTTTTTTTGTATATCTTGGCAACACTTCTTAATGTGTTCTTCTTATGCTAGGTCCTTTGTGTTTCTGTCCTCTAGCATACCCACCCTTGCATGAAATATTCCATTGGTATCTTCAGTTTTCTTGACAAGATCTCTAGTCTTTCCCATTCTATTGTTTTCCTCTATTTCTTTGTTCCCTGAAGAAGGACTTTTTATCTCTCCTTGCTATTCTCTGGAACTTTGCATTCAATTTGGTATATCTTTCCCTTTTTCCTATGCTTTAGCTTCTCTTCTTTTCTCAGCTATTTGGAAAGCCTTCTCAGACAACCACTTTGCCTTCTTGCATTTCTTCTTCTTTGGGATGTTTTTGGTCAGCTCTTCCTGTAAAATGTTATGGATCTCCAGCCATAGTTCTTCAGACACTCTGTCTACCAGTTCTAATCCCTTGAATTTATTCATCACCTCCACTGTATAATCATAAGGGATTTGATTTGGGTCATACCTGAATGATCTAGTGGTTTTTCCTATTTTCTTCAATTTAAGCCTCAATTTTGCAATAAGGAGTTCATGATCTGAGCCACAGTCAGCTCCCAGTCTTCTTTTTGCTGACTCTATAGAGCTTCTCCATCTTCAGCTGCAAAGAATATAATCAGTCTGATTTTGGTACTGACCATCTGATGATGTCCATATGTAGAGTCATCTCTTGTGTTGTTGGAAGAGGGTGTTTACTATGACCAGTATGTTCTCTTGACAAAACTCTGTTAGCCTTTTCCTTGCTTTATTTTGCAATTCAAGGCCAAATTTGCCAGTTACTCCTGGTATCTCTTGACTTTCTACTTTTGCATTCCAATCCCCTACGAAGAAAAAGACATCTTTTTTGGTGTTAGTTTTAGAAGATCTTGTAGGTTTTCATAGAACCCTTAACTTTAGCTTCTTTTTCATTAGTGGTGGAGGCATAGACTTGTACTACTCTGATGTTGAATGATTTCCCTTGGAAACAAACTGAGATCACTCTGTCGTTTTTGAGATTGCACTCAAGTACTGTATTTTGGACTTTTTGTTGACTACAACTAACTATGATTCTTTTGTTGACTATGTCACACAGTAGGTATTCATTATGTAATGTTAAATGAATATTATTTTTGTTCAGATTCCTTCAACTTGTTTTTAATGGGCTAAAATGATATATTGGAGAAGGCAATGGCACCCCACTTTAGTACTCTCGCCTGGAAAATCCCATGGATGGAGGAACCTGGTAGGCTGCAGTCCATGGGGTCGCTAAGAGTCAGACACGACTAAGCGACTTCACTTTGACTTTTCACTTTCGTGCATTGGAGAAGGAAATGGCAACCCACTCCAGGGTTCTTGCCTGGAGAATCCCAGGGACAGAGGAGCCTGGTGGGCTGCCGTCTATGGGGTCACACAGAATCGGACATGACTGAAGCGACTTAGCATCATCAGCAGCAGCAGCAGAGTGATATATGGAAAACACTAAGCAGTTCTAAACAGGAGTGGTCTTTAAAAAAGAAAGGAAGGTGAAAGGGAGAGAATTAACATTGAAAATCCACTGTGGGTTAAATATCACACTAGGAACATCCTCTCTTCACCTCATTTAACAAGTTCATCTTTACTCTAAGAAAGCTATTACCCCACTATACAAATAAATCAAAGCATGGAGAAGCGATATGGCCAGATAAATGCCTGGATTAAATATACTAAGTCTCCCAATTCTGAAAGTATGATTGTTTCTATTATTACTCAAAGTCTGCAGTGATCAAAACTGCATTTGCACTAAATGTTGTAACCTATTTCCACCTACTATTGATTTGATATCAATTTATGTAGTAGTTCATGCTTCCGACAATTTTTTGACATAGAAAAGTTTATTTGAATTCAGTATGCATTGCAGATAATGGTGGCATCTCATCCATTTTCTTCTGCTCACTATTCCCAAGAGCTTCCATTATCTGCTCTCTAACTATTTGCCTGAAGGTTTCTTTGACATCAGAACTCCCTATGGGGTACATAGAACAGCCAGATAGTAGTAGACAAATAATATCCTGTGGAAATAGCTCTCAACTATGACTGCTAAAAATTAGTAGATAAAGTGCCAGCTCCCGCTCCCTTCAATGGGGCAGCATCTCTAGAGCATGTTTCACATGGTTTCCTATACCTTTCCAAGTGCCCACAGAGGTCACAGCCACAGAAGTCATCTGCTCTATAATGCAGCCATTCTTAGCTTCATTTCCTTTCTTTCTCATTTCCCCATTTCTGACCAGCGCTTCTTGGGATCACCTCTGAAATGAGCAGCTTTTATTCATATGCTTGTCTTGCATTCAGATTCTTGTGGAATGCAATCTAAGACACAAAAGATGAATTTTCCTTTACACAAGTAAAGCGACTGAGATTTAGATGAAGTTGATACCCATTCATAGGGAATAAGTGATCAAGTTTAACATGAGTTTTTTGTTACCATGTGAAGTGTCTCCAGTTTCTTTTCATGGCCTGATTGGCATAGTGGGTGTGGCTCTCTTTCAACACAGCTTTGTAGTATTTTCATCTATTCCATGTGTGCAAAATCAGTGTGTCTGTTTCTGCTTGGGACAAATGTAGTTTTTGGCTTGGGCTAGCTTGGGACTTTAGGTTCTATATGAATTGAGATATTTTGCCTGTGTGCATTGGAGAAGGCAATGGCACCCCACTCCAGTACTCTTGCCTGGAAAATCCCATGGATGGAGCAGCCTGGGGGGCTGCAGTCCCTGGAGTTGCTAAGAGTCGGACACGACTGAGCAACTTCACTGTCCTGCATTGGAGAAGGAAATGGCCACCCGCTCCGGTGTTCTTGCCTGGAGAAGCCCAGGGACGGGGGAGCCTGGTGGGCCACTGTGCTGCACAAAGTTGGACACGACTGAGGCGACTTAGCAGCAGCAGCAGCAGCAGCCTCTGTGCATATGCTTAGTCCCTCAGTCGTGTCCAACTCTGCAGCCCATGAACTGTAGCTGGCCAGGCTCCTCTGTCCATGGCATTCTCCAGGCAAGAATATTGGAGTGGGTAGCCACTCCCTTCTCCAGGGCATCTTCCTGACCCAGGGATTGAACCCGGTCTCCGGCATTACAGACAGATTCTTTTATCATCTGAGCCACAAAGGAAGCACATTTTGCCTATGGCTAATATTAATTTGGGGATCTTAATTTTAGACTTAAAACAGAATTTTCCCGAGGTTAGCATGTATAAAACTATACTCAACTCTTACTAGACAATTCTATCTGCTTTCATCAAGGGTGAAAAACAAATATACAACTGTGAGTTGAATTATAAGTAAAACTTTCCCCATATTAAATACTACACTGCAAGTCTGAAGGAACTCTGTTGATGCCAGTCATTGTTTTGTCCCAGTTTTTGTTCTCTGACACCCTGTTTGTATTGGCTGCAGTGCCCGGACTATTTCGGTCTGCATTGTCAGGCTTGACACAGGAGGCCTTTTGACTCTCCCCACATGTAACTCAATACCCCACAATTACTAGATATGATGCTTTCACTTCCCTGCTTCCTTTCAAGGCTTTAGTCTTTTGTTCTTGGGCTTTTCTCTCTCCAGCTTCTGTGTATTCTTTGTACTCCATGAGGTGTGCTGCCTTTGCTGTTGCTCTTCTGCCACATGTCTCCTGGAACCCCGTGGTAACTCACTCAGAAAGCCAACCACTTTCAGGATCAGGCTGCTCCCCTTCTGGTTTGTCACGTGTACATTTTTTTTTCCATCTCTGCAGTTTATTTCTTTAAACAACTTGCTCTCAAATAAAGTCACTCAAATTTTATTTTGTGATTTACATGGAACATTAGTTGATGCTATTCATCAGTTTGTTTTCTTTCTCATGTATAGGGTTATAAGTTCTGGGAAGGCAGATGTTTTGTTTTTTTGTTTCCTAGTGTGTCCTCAGGTCTCAGTACATACCCTACCACAAAGTAGATACTTAGATATTTGTTAAATAAAAAATGTCTCTTGCTCAGGGAAGGTATTGAAGATCTCCCTCATAGAAAATAATGCCGTTAGTATTTGAACATAAAAGTTCTGCCTGCCAGGAAGACAAGTGATGAAGAAGACAAAGCAAGATGTGCTCCGTGGTATTCTGTAGAAAACTTCAATCATTTACTTTTTATAATATGAAATTATTTTTACAAAGAAAAAGCATACTATTTTAAAAGTGGTTCTCTGCTTTCACTGAGAAAATAAGAATTTATGAAGGCATTCCACAGAAAAAGAGCTATGGTTTTTTCCCCAATGCATGTTTCTCTGAAGTTAATGTAACCAGTAAATTGAACAAACGTAGTTTGTGGCTAGGATTATAAAATGATTTACTGTCTTTTAAGTGTTGGGACATGGCTCAATGAGCTAGTTTATCCTTTTATCAGTGAACCAATCTAGACTTCTTAAAGGAAGCTCATTTCTCATGGTAAAATTATATTAAGACATGGCTGCCTCACAAGTCAACTGTTGGCTAAAATTTATCTGGTGGATTTGACTAAAGCAAGAGATCAGACCAATTCTGTTTCCATAATAAGCAATAATACTACCTGACATATTTGGGTCCTTACTAAATACCTAGTACTAAGCTGTTTTATATAGATTATTATTTAAGAACATAATTGAGTGACATTGTTTACCAAGAGCCATTCTGTATTTTATACACATTAACCAAATTTAGTCTTCACAATAGCCCTATGAAGTAGATATTATCATCTCAATTTTATAGACAAGGGAATTGAAGAACAGAGATTAAGCAATTTATGTGTCAATCACATAGCTATGAAAGGCTGAGTGGAATCTTTTGTATCTCATGATCCAACTTAGAACTCAAAATATCATGTTGAGATACTTGTTTCTGTTGGTTCTACTCTCAAGTTCTCAAAGGAATTGACTAAGTATTATTTAATTTTTTATTTCAAGTACATAGTGCAGAGTCGGAGAAGGCAATGGCACCTCACTCCAGGACTCTTGCCTGGAAAATCCCATGGACGGAGGAACCTGGTAGGCTGCAGTCCATGGGATCGCTAAGAATCAGACATGACTGAGTGACTTCACTTTGACTTTTCACTTTTGTGCATTAGAGAAGGAAATGGCAACCCACTCCAGTGTTCTTGCCTGGAGATCCCAGGGACGGGGGAGCCTGGTGAGGTCACACAGAGTCGGAGATGACTGAAGCGACTTAGCATCAGTGCAGAGTAGATTGAGATTGAATTGAACTTTCGACATTGAATTTTGAAATTCTAACATTAAAAGTTTCCTATTTACATAACATTCTAAAAAGTGATTACTAAATAACCTTCCAAGATGTGGTTGAATAAATTATTCAACAAAAATATAAGCAAGCAGTGAGATTATCAGATGGTTTATATTTTAAAATCCTAAGTAATGTTAAGAATTTACTTCTCCTTAAACAGTTATCAGTGATTAATATTTTATTAGATCATTATAAAGATGCATTTTAGGAAAAATAATGAAGCTTCAATTTCTACTATTGTTCTGTGTCTTTACCTTTGACCAAAATCAGACCACATCATTCCTCAGATTTGTATATGATCCAGAGCTTCTTGGTATTTTTCCTCAAACTGAAAACGTTTCAATAACTTGAATACTACAGCTTTTTCTGATACTAATCATAACTATAGCAGGAAACAAAAATGTTAGTTTGTGCTCAATCAATTGCTCATATACTCCCAAACCAAGAGTGTTCTGTTTATATAAGAAATTCAGTCTTTATTAAAGCCATTAGTATAGGAAAAAGGTTTACATTTCAGAACCCAGTCTGGACTTACTAATTATTTTTTCATATGGTAAGTCTTCTAATTATAGTGGAATGCCTTAATAAATACGTTGGCTTTGAGAATATAAATGGATTGCAAAGTAAAATACACTAATTCTACTTTGAACATTAGTTGGATTTTGGCCTATAACTTTAACGTATTATTTGGTGACATAAGCACTTCTCACCCACCTCTTTATTCTGCCTTTACCTACCAGCAAGAAAACATAATGGTCATGTTTATATATTTATGCAGACATCTACTTACACAATAAATGTATTAGACAATTCTACTGTTATATATTCCGAGGCTTTAATTGTAAGAACCTCTTGGCTAAAAAGAGTCCATCCCACATGAGAGACAAATAAAAGAAAGGCTGTTTTCTTTTCTTGTAAGCCACAACTAAACTTTGCACATATAAATGTTCTAGATTTCCTAAAAAAAAAACAAAAAAAACAAAAAAAACAAAAACCCTCTAAATGTGCTGTTAGTTATAATTGCCACAAAACCTGTATTGTATTTTTAAGGTTATATATAGAGAAATTTATAATACATTGTCTCATAATAAACAGAAGCTCAGAGTAAGAACAACTTCTAATGTGTCTTAGAATAAATCAAAAGTGACTATAGAGATTGCTAGTGAAATATCTCTGTGTTTCAAATGAGAACTAAAATTCAGCACAGTGTATCTTCACAAGGTGTTAGATCCCATTCGTAATAAAGCTGACTCTGGATCATAGGCATCACAGTTTAGAATGTAAATTAGAATGGATAAACCTTGCTGGGATGGCTTAAATAGTAAAGAATCCTTTTACAATGCAGCAATGCAGGTTTGATCCCTGGGTTAGGAACATCCCCTGGAGAAGGGAATGTAACCCACTCCAGTATCCTTGCCTGGATATCCTTGTCCAGTATCCATGGACAGAGGGGCCTGTCAGGCTACAGTCTATGGGGTCACAAAGAATTGGATACCACCGAGCAACTAGCACTTTCACTTTCAGGATGGATCAGTGTTCTTTGAATCATCTAATCTATCAAGTTCTAGTACTCATCTTTTAAATGCTAAAATTGCAAATCACCATGAAGACAGAAAAACATTTTTCTCCAAGAAGAAAAAACTACACATAAATATTCTTCTGAAATGGGATCTCCTTTGGCTTAAGTGGAAAAAATGCCTGACAAAAGTGATAATAGACCAAAGAAAATTGAGGGAGTTTTTCAGTGGAGTAATGCTAGGATTACACAGAAAAGAGCAATTCATTAGCTCAAGGTTGGCCATAATTGGGACCAGAATTTGCAACTTTCTTTGCACTGTTATTTGAGAGGAACATCAAGATCCTATTTTGTTAGACATATTCTCAACTGGCCTCTGTGTTTCCTGAAGTTACTTTGTTCTTTTTAAGAATCAGGATAGTGCTAACAAGTAGTTAGCAAATACATCACATTTATGGCTAACACTATTATCAAGTGTAGCAAAATGTGTGTGACCTTAGTTAAATGAGAAATAGAGGAATATGGGTTCATATCCAGTCCCATGACACTGGAAAGGAAGTGTATGAGTAGGAGAGACATGATCTCTATAAGGGGCTAAAAGAAATTACCTAAAAGAGACATAGAGAGATGCACAACACAAACATTGCCTGTGTCAGACTGCATTGAGTCAATTCAAGACAACACTGATTGCTCTCACTTTGGAATTAACGCATATTCAAATGAGGCCTTCTATTATAATCTTTCATTGAATGTTCTACTTTTCATTCATAACACTCACTATGGCTTATAATGATATATTTGTAGGTGTCATTTTTAAAAAAAAAATTATCTCCCAACCAAATAACACACACACACACATAAACACATCCACATCACATACCAATATCCACACATACATGAGCTCTTTGGGTCTTGAGGACAAAAGATCTGACTATTTCTTTACAGCTTTGTCACTGGTCTCTAACTTGGGCCTTGACACATCAAAGTTGCTCAGTGAATATTTATTGAATGAATAAAAGTATTCCTAAATTGTATTTAAAAGAGTTGTCTAATCTGTGAGGCCTTTGTTTGATGTTACCTACTGTCACTTAAATGATTTAATCCTGACAAGTAAAATGCAACATCCATTGTGGGAGAAATAGAGTAACAGTCAGGTTATAGCTAAATTTAACTCACTTTTAAAAATGTTTGAGTATATTTGCTTTACAATGTTGTATTAGTTTCTGCTGTACAGCAAAGTGAATCTGTTATATGTATGCATATATCCCCTCTTTTTTAGATTTCCTTCCCATTTAGGTCATTGCAGAGCACTGAGTAGAGTCACCTTGCTATACAGTAGGTTCTTATTAGTTATCTATTTTATTCATAGTGTATATACCAATACGTCAATCCCTATCACCCAATAGGCCCACTTTTAATGCCATGGACATAAATATAAAAAATTGCTAAAGGCTAAAGTAGCTGTTCTTGGCTTAGATAAGTTCAACTATGTAAATCATAAGTAATTATTGCTTGTGAGATGCCATGGCTTTTCTGAAAACAAGATTCTCTAAGTTGAAGGAGTCGTTCTTAATCTTTTTAAATATCCTTGTGTGAGCCATCGGCAGTGGCCACTGGGTCAGAATCCAGAACCACTGAGGTGTTGGCTTGAGCTGTAAGGGCTACTTCAAGTTCTTTCACGTGTTCTTGATTAAAAGTGTATATCTGCTGAAAGCCAGCAATATGTGGAAAAGAAACTTCTGCTCAATGATTATTTACTTTGGGCTAAAAATGAATACCACAGCTGGATTCTTTCTACATCTTTTTTTTTTTTTTTCTCTCTCTCATTTTGACTGCTGCTTTTGAGAATAAAGACATTGGATTGTTAAAGAGTGTTGTGAAAATTTAAATTTAACTTTTCTCTGCTTTAAAATTTCAGGGGCTCTCCATAGTTCTCTTGCTTTCCTCCCATGTTAGGAACTCTTTGATCTATGAGAGGATCACATTTGATTTTGGAGAAGGGACATCTTCAGGTCTCCCTCCACCTATGACAAGAAACATTCTCTCATGTCTCCTGCCACTGGAGCAATGAAAACATAATTTACTTTTTCAACCCAAGTTAGAATTCCACAAAAGTGAGCACAGCTATGCCTGGCTGATTGAATGAAACTGAGTCAAATTTAAACATTGACTTTTAGGCTCCAGGATCTGAACTTTACCAAACTCTTTATTGAAGATGATTTTTTCTCACCAAAACACATGTTTTATATCCATCCATACATTATTTCTCCTTAGGAAGCTTAGAAAGTCAGCCTGGTTGAATCTGTACTAAAATGTCTACAATTTAAAGGTCTATTTACCCAACTTGTGACTGTTGTTTCTACATAGGAATTTTAGTGCATCACTGTGACATTGGGGTTGAATTTTAAAAAGCAACCAATCACCGCCACCAGCAACAAACGTTGGTACATTTAAATTTTAGTTTCCTAGGTTAACTTTAGAAAGCCTTTCAGTCAGTTTAGTTGCTCAGTTGTGCCCAGCTATTTGCAACCCCGTGGTCTGCAGCATGCCAGTCTTCCCTGTCCATCACCAAGCATCTCCCGAAGCTTATTCAATTCACGTCCATCGAGCCGGTGATGCCATTCAACCATCTTGTCCTCTGTCGTCCCCTTCTCCTCCCGCCATCAATCTTTCCCAGCATCAGGGTCTTTTCCAATGAGTCAGTTCTTCACACCAGGTGGCCAAAGTATTGGAGTTTCAGCTTCACCATCAGTTCTTCCAGTGAATGTTCAGGACTTTAGGATTTAGGATTGACTGGTTGGATCTCCTTGCAGTCCAAGGGATTCTCAAGAGTCTTCTCCAATATCACAGTTCAAAACCATCAATTCTTCAGCACTCAGCTTTCTTTATAGTCCAACTTCACATCCATACCTGACTATTGGAAAAACCATAGCTTTGACTAGATGGACCTTTGTTGGCAAAGTCATGTCTCTGCTTTTTAATATGCTGTTTAGGTTGGTCATAACTTTTCTTCCAAGGAGCAAGCATCTTTTAATTTTGTGGCTGCAGTCACCATGTGCAGTGATTTTGGAGAGCCAAAAAATAAAGTCTGCCACTATTTCCACTGTTTCCCCATCTATTTCCCATCATGGTCTTAGTTCTCTGAATGTTGAGTTTAAAGCCAACTTTTTTCACTCTTCTCTTTCACTTTCATCAAGAGGCTCTTTGTTACTGCTAAGTCACTTCAGTCATGTCCAACTCTGTGCAACCCCATAGACAGCAGCCCACCAGACTCCCCTGTCCCTGTGATTCTCCAGGCAAGAACACTGGAGTGGGTTGCCATTTCCTTCTCCAATGCATGAAAGTGAAAAGTGAAAGTGAAGTCTCTCAGTCAAGTCCGACTTCGCGACCCCATGGACTGCAGTCTACCAGTCTCCGCCCATGGGATTTTCCAGGCAAGAGTACTGGAGTGGGGTGCAAGAGCTCTTTAGAAAGTCTTTAAACCTTTTTATAAGGACAAAACAAGCATTAATAGGAATATTTAAATAAGCATAGTAGTGAATTAAAATACTTACCATAATGTTAACCAAATGTTTTGTTGCTTAAAATACAAACTAAACCTCACCACATTCACCCTAGGGAATGAGGGAATTATTTATAGGGAATTTATAGGGAATTCACCCTATAAATCAGATGGTGCGTTATTATAACATAGTGATAAGTGGCTTTGAAGACTAGCAAAATGACCTTCAAGCTTCCCTTGTGGGTCAACTGGTAAAGAGTCTGCCTTCAATGAGGGAGACCTGAGTTTGATTGATGGGTTGGGAAGAGCCCCCAGAGAAGGGAAAGACTACCCACTTCAGTATTCTGGCCTGGAGACTTCCATGGACTGGTAGTCCATGGGGTCACAAAGAGTTGACACTACGGAGCGACTTTCACTTCACTTTGAAACAAAATGAATTTCAATTGCAAAAAAAAAAAAAAAAGGCCACAGTAGTTAGTGGATGAATATCTCTGAGATAAGAGCTATTAAGATGGTTAACACTGGGCCAATTAGAGCCACCAGGGAAGCCCCTTGTATTTAAATGTAATTTCCTAACTGCATTTAAGTATTATTTTCTTTTCTTTGTTCTTGGTATATTTTTGGTGTTTCTAAAGACTAAAAATCCTCAGTAAATTATAGATTGGCTCATAAATTTGTGTTAATATTAAGAATAAAGGTGATATTAATTTTAATATAATTATAAATTAATATTTTTATTTTAATGCTCATATTACATTTAAAGAAGTCTGTTTTCTTTCATGCTGTTTGAAGAACAAGAAATAGGGTTTGTAACAGAAGCCACAGTTACTCATAAAATAATATCTAAGCAGCTGGTAGCTTTATTTTATTTTCAGTCTAAAGAGGAGCCAGGTTGTGTTTTAGGATTTGTAATTTTAATGTCCTTTAAAAAAAAATAGGCAGTAAGTTGTTCCAACCATTCTCTTAATATATTCCAGTGTTAAAATTATTGTCTAGCATATAAAATTATTCATTTAGTTTAATTCCATTATGCGTCTGTAGTTGAAGATTTTTTTAATCGTTCCACATAAGTAAATGTTTTGCCACTGATACAGTTCCTTTTGTTTTCATAAGCACTTACTGACACTGGATACTTTCCATCATAAAATGCTTAGGTTATAATTAAATTTCCTAATGGTTATTAAATAATCATAATGTGACAGTCTTGAAGTAGAAGTTTAAGACTTTTTCTGAAAAGCACATATATATGAAGGAATAAGACTGATGTGCCATAATAATTTTTATTTTCTTCTCTCAATCTCTTAGCAGCTTTCAGCACAGGAATAACTAAAATAATTGCAAAATAATTCAATTTCAACCACCACAGATTTAGTTTGGGGACTTAGCCATTTATTTATAGATAGCAATGTGGACCAGGCATAGGTACAAAAGTGTGTTAGACTTTCTTAAATAATTTTTTATTATCAGAATAGAATTTGTCCATCATTTAAGCTACCCACTAACATTGAAGAATGTTGACAGAACCCCTGATAGAAAATTGTTTACAAGGTCTGTTAGATGTTTTATAGCAAAAAAGGCAGTGCTATACATAGTTGTTATTTGCCATTGATAAATGTTGTCCAGAAGGCTCATAAGAAAAAAAAAATGTATCTAAATAGTCTATATATATTATTGTTACTAAAGAAGGTAAGGTAATTTCTCTTCAAATGTGGTTCCTCTTTTGTGAATTATTATGTATAGGAATTTACTTCTTTATAGTTATTGGGCAAATGGAAGAATTCTGGTTTTTATACTTCCATATTGTGTAAACTGTGAATCACTGTAAATAGAAGTAATTTTTTAAAGAAAGAAACTGGACATCATAAAAACAAAGCAGCTGAAAAATTAACAGCATGAAAAACTAGAAATTTGTATAATGAAGGATTATACAAAGACTGAGGGAAAACAATAAAGTAAATCTGTCTTAGAATGTTGCTGTGTGATATATGGGAGAGTGAAGCAAAATGTAGATGAAGTTGGTGGAAGATGCAAAGTGGGGTAAACATGCATCGCTGTATTTGAAAAATAAAAGTAAGTTAAACTTCTTGGCAGATGTGGTGGACATCCGTCATGAAATAAAATTTGTATTAGCTATTATTTAAAAAACAAAGTTTTATATATTTTATTAAAATTATATAGTAGGGGAATCTTGAAATTTTATTTTAAGAAAGATGTGGTAAAATGTGAGGAGGTAAATTGGAACTTACTATATTAAGATGAATAAAATGTTACTGATCTTGACCTTAATTTTGTATGCCAGTGTTTTTGTTTTGTCTTAAAGAATAAATAAATTTTGTGGTTGTGTAATGATGCCACTTGTCATACTGCCACACATTTATAAAGTACATAAAGATGAAGATTTAGTAATTGAGGATTTACTCTCTTGAATAGTGAGTCTTTTTCTAGCTTCTGAGTTTTGCAGGAATTCTCTGCAGTTTGGAGATACATGTTTAATTATTCTTGTACCTGACCTCTAGCAATTTATATTTCAAGAATAAGTGAATTTGGACACAATATATGCTCTCAGTTTTTGTGGTACTGGTGTGTTTTGATAGATTCTCAGATACTTTCAAGCTTAAAGAATGTGCGTAATGAGAAAGCCTAAGAGTCTTAAACCTAGCTGATGAATGCATAGTTCCACTATGTGTGTGTGTCTAAGTTGCTTCAGTCGTCTTTGTGACCCTGTGGACTGTAAAGTCTGCCTAAGGGATTCTCCAGACAAGAATACTGGACTGGGTTGCTGTGCCCTCCTCCAGAAGATCTTCCTGACCCAGGGATTGAACCCACATTTCTTTACATCTCCTGCACTGGGAAGCAGGTTCTGGGAAGCTCTCCACTATATATAAAATTTTCCCTACAATCAACAAAGTACCACATTGAAGGGAAAATATGACACATATTCTGATGATACTAAGGAAATATTCAGTATGAAAACCAGTCTATACAGTATGTAAAATAAATTGTTTAATATTATATTAATAAATGTGCAAACATAAACTCTCTGGAATTCCAAGAAACTTTTTAGGCGTTTCAGTGAACCAAATTTTAAGTACCATTTTCTTCTATCTTACTGTCAACATAAGTGGTATAATCATTATAGTACAGTAAATTAGAAAAAAAAACCCTAAAGGACATGTGATCCATTTTCATTTTTCATATTTAGAAACTGAAGAAGCAATATATTTATATAAAACTCACATATGCAGATGATGCCACTGTAATGGCAGAAAGTGAAGAGGAACTAAAGAGCCTCTTGATGAAGGTGAAATAGGACTGAAGAAGCTCGCTTAAAACTCAACATTCAAAAAAATAAGATCATGGTATCCAGTCCCATCACTTCATGGTAAACAGATGGGAAAAAGTGGAAACAGTGACAGATTTTGCTTTCTCAGGCTCCAGAATCACTACTGATGGTGACTGCAGCTGCAAAATTAAAAGACACTTGCTCCTTGGAAGAAAAGCTATGAAAAACCTAGACAGTGTATTAGAAAGCAGAGACATCACTTTGCCAATAAAGGTCCATATATAGTCAAAGCTGTGGTTTTACCGGTAGTCACCTATGGATGTGAGAATTCAACCATAAAGAAGGCTGAGCACCAAAGAATTGATATTTTTGAACTACGGTCCTGGAGAAGACTCTTGAGAATTTCTTGGACTGCAAAGAGATCAAACCAGTCAATCCTAAATGAAATTAACCCTGAATATTCACTAGAAGGACTGATGGTAAAGCTGAAGCTCCAATACTTTGACAATTTGATGCAAAGATCAACTCATTGGAAAAGACCCTGATACTAGGAAAGACTGAAGGCAGATAGAGAAGGGGCAGCAGAGGATGAGATGGTTGGATGGCATCACTGACTAAATGGACATGAGTTTGAGCAAACTCCGGGAAATAGTGAAGGACAGGGAAGCCTAGGATGCTGCAGTCCATGGGGTCACAAAGAGTCAAACATGACTTAGTGACTGTACCACCACAGCAACAATGTTTAAGCCAGATTTTAATGTCGTCTGAAAAAAAAAAAAAAAATATATATATATATATAAATCTCTCTTATGTGTGGATATAATTTGACACGAGTTATCAAAGTCTCAATTGAAGCTTAGATTTTGTGAGTAACTCAAGACTGTGCCTCTCTAATGAACAGTGAAGCAGGTAGTTTGCTTTAAAAAAAAAAAAAACTTTTATGAACTTGTGTTTTTTAAAAGCACAATAAAAATTAATTACTAGATAAAAGATCAGTTGCTTATATTTGATGGCTGTGTTACATTCTTATTAACCAACGTGTCTAAAATCTTGCTCTCAGTCTGGCTTATTTTGTCACAGTTTAGAAAAATTTTGTGGACCACTTAATGCTAATTTGAACTCTGTTGAGTTAAGAAAATGTAATACCAAGAAATGTCTTGGAAAAGATTCTTTTAATCTCCTCCTGAAAATAAGAACATGAGAAAATTTGAAATTTTTTTCAGATACTCTAAATACATAGGCATAATACCTCTGTAGTTTTATATACTTTCTTACATACATAACTGATAATTAGTAGTAGTATTCCATTCTAAACCTCAGCTTTTCATTGTTAAATGCCCATAAGTAATTTGCTGAGCCTTAAAAGATTTTATGAGGATTGAATGTAGTAATTTATGTACAGGTGTAGTGCAGTGGATAAACAGTAGCTATTACTACTATTGTTGAATATGTCACTTGTGCTTTCTGTCTCTTCCTTCTCATCCTCAATTTCTTTCTTAGTACTCTAGGAATATCTGACAGTAAGCACTACTTTTGCCATGCATTTATTAGAAGAGTAGCATTCGACTTCCCTGGTGGCTCAGATGATAAAGCGTCTGTCTACAATGCGGGAGACCTGGGTTCGATCCCTGGGTCAGGAAGATCCCCTGGAGAAGAAAGTGGTAATCCACTCCAGTACTATTGCCTAGGAAATCCCATGGACAGAGGAGCTTGGTAGGCTACAGTCTATGGGGTCGCAAAGAGTTGGACATGACTGAGCGACTTCACTCAGAATTTCAGCAAATGTCAGTCACTATTTGTTTCCATAAAGAATTCCAAATTCTCTAGGCAATCCAAATCTCTGTCTACTAGAGATTTACATGAGTGCCAAAGGATCTTGAATTCTTTTCGGCTCAGCTTTTTGAATTACTCAGTATGAGTATCAGATTTAGCAGCATTCCTTCCAAAATACAGAGATGGATGACATTCTGTGATCTATTTTTTCAACAAAGTGTATGTTGCAACACAATTATAAAAATTCCTATGGAACTATGAGAATTCACACTATATAATGGCCATAATGAGGGGCATTTCAGGCCACTGTAGACTGTAACTCTGAAAGTTTCATACTGATATGCTTCTCTAAAGCTATGCTAAACTGTGTTAACACTTAAGATAACCCTTCTTTAAAAAAGCTGATTAAGACCCTGTATGCTACTTAAAGGGTCAGCAAGAATGCTGCCATAGGCTGTCCTACAGAAGATTATCTCAGATCAGTCCAGTGAGAAAGGTTAGCAAGTCATGGGAGTCCCTTCAGTGAGCATCAAAAGTAATTGTTGGAAGCCTCCTGCTGAGAATACTGAATCCCATAACTAACCATCACCACTGATGGAGCTACCACCACTGATTTGTAATGAATCCTATTAGAAAGCTGCAAATGCTAATTGAGACTGGCAAGCAGTACCACTAAGGATTCTCCTCCCCTGTGCTCTCATGTGAGTGTCCCAGCAATACTTATCCCGTGGCCTTGGGATCCTGGCAGAACTTCTCAGATCTGAGGCTTCATGTTCTTCATTTCTATTATCATCAACACTTAGCCCTAGAGGCTAAAACATAGTAGAAGAAAAATGATCATTTAATTGGGGAGAGAAGGAAGGAAGAAAGAAAAGAGGAAGGGAGAAAAGAATTGAAAGAAAGAAGTAGATTAGTGACGGGAGTCATTATTGAGATTAGAAAATAAATCACCAGATTGGAAGGATTTGAATGTCAAAAAATCCTTTTCCTGTCACTGTTACTTACTCTCAAAGGTTGTGTGTGTGGAGTGTGGGCTGGCTACAGGTTGCTGAAAATGATTGATTGAAATGGAGAAAATACTAGTAAATGTTGACTTTTTTAGAAAAGTATCTCAATGTGAAGAAAAAATATTATTCACTAGTGAATCTTATGGGCTTCCCTTTGGCTCAGCTGGTAAAGAACCCACCTGCAATGCGGAAGACCTGGGTTTGATCCCTGGGTTGGAAAGATCCCCTAGAGAAGAGAAAGCCTCCCCACTCCAGTATTCTGGCCCGTAGAATTCCTTGGACTGTACAGTCCATGGGGTTGCAGAGTCAGACACAACTGAGTGACTTTTACTTTTGAGGAATCTCATAGTGTTGGAAATCCAGAAATTTTTGGATATATATAGGAAATTTAAATTTTTTTTCATAATCTTGGTAAATAACTTGAGTTGGGAGTTTTTAAAGGTATATTTTGAACATTTTAAAAGAAAAAACTAGGATCAGATAGTGAAAATTAGTTATCTTTTGTTCTTGTAGGAGAGAAATACTGTGGCCCTAAGTATTCAAGGCTGTTTTATAGGAAAAAAGATTGAGGCTCATACTCTATAAATTTCTGTGTGGCTACAAAGTATGGGAAGATCAAAGAGAATTCATTCTTGTAAGAGAAACCAACAAAAATAAAAGGATGCAGTAAAACAGTGATAAATGCAGAATTTATTTTAAAGTTCAGCCAAGGTACATGTCATTCTTAGAGCCTGAAGGAACTGACGTCTTCAACAATATTTCCAAGATTCTTCAGAGCATTGCAAAGTAAGGACTTCACTAAAACAAACATATCTTGAATTCACGATACTGAATGTGTTGTGATAACACACAAAAGGCACTTTAGAGCATGTAGGAGGCAAAGGACCCTTTTAGGGCTCTCAGCAAGCCCAGGCAGAGTCACTGGAAAAGTTGTAAAATTGTGTTGATTAGGGGCTTGACTCACCTCCTAGTTGATTTGATGACTGATTGTGACCTGAAGCCATTTATCAGGAAAAAGCAAGATAGATAATGAGTAATGTATCTAAGGAAAGACGGAGCTTGTAAAATGTTGATTTTGCAGGATAGTAAAGTTCTGTTGGTATCAAATATGTTGGCTGAGAAAACAAGTAATTCTGATTTTTACCATTTAAGAGAGTAACTTGAAAAAGACTATGATATACCTACCTTTGTCAAATTATAAGACATTAATTGCTCATTAATCAAAGCATGTATACTTAATCAAAAGAGATACATACCAGATTTTAATTCTTTTGAATCAAACGGAGATAGTTTATGGGAATAACTAACCATGGTTCCCCGATACTTCTTTTAAAAATAAATTTGCTGATCTCAGAGGGAGGACACATAAATAAAATAGCTAAGTACATTTCTTAGGATGAACTTAAAAAAATTATATTTACTATTAAATTTCATTCATATAAGCAGTATCAAAAAAACAAACAAACAAACACAAGCAACAGAGGTTTTAAGGTCGTAGTTATATATGCATTCCTGCTAAGTCGCTTCTGGAGAAGGAAATGGCACCCCACTCCAGTATTCTTGCCTGGAGAATCCCAGGGACAGAGGATCCTAGTGGGCTGCCATCTGTGGGGTCGCACAGAGTCGGACATGACTGAAGTGACTTAGCAGCAGCTGCAGCAGCTAAGTCGCTTCAGTTGTGTCCAATTCTTTTGCGACCCCATGGAACATAGCTGGCCAGGCTCTTCTGTCCATGAGATTCTCCAGGGAAGAATACTGGGGTGGGGTGCCGTGCTCGCCTCCAGGGATCTTCCTGACACAGGGACTGATGGGCTTCCCAGGTGGCACCAGTGGTAAAGAACTCATCTGACAGTGCAGGAGACCTAAGAGATGCGGGTTTGATCCCTGGGTCGGGAAGATCCCCTGGAGGTGGGCATGGCAACCCACTCCAGTATTCTTGCCTGGAGAATCCCATGGACAGAGGAGCCTGGCCGGCTATGGTCCATAGGATCACAAAGAGTTGGACATGACTGAAGCAATTCAGCATGCATGCACATGTATATATGAGTTTTAATCCTTTATTCCACTTGCTCTCTTTTCGGTCTCTTTTCTCTTCCATTCTCTAAACACAGGCTGTCTCCATATACAATCCTACTACCAACGTGTTTTCCAAAATATTTCTCTTCATTCTCTTTGCTCTCAGCTAGTTCATCTGATCAGATCCTAGCAACTTGGCCCTGTGTGTCTCATAGGACCTAGCATGAAATTTCATGCCCACCCAACTCCACTTCCTAGTCTGATAGTTAAAGAAGAGACATTTATTTTTTTTCTCTGAACAATTCTGACAAAGATAAAATATATCATTTGAATATTATCCTCTCTTCCTACTCTCCACTTACTCTACCATGGCTTGCACATGGTAAATATTACATAAATTTTACTGAATGTTAACAGGATTTGCTGTTTTTTATTTTTGTTTGTTTTAACTGTCTATCAGACAGTATCTTCCTTCCTGAGATCTCCATGACTGTAAGTAGAAATTGGGACTATTTTTTAAATATATATATATATATATATTTTAGGCGGTTTTCAGTCGATTCCTCTCTGTCTTCAAACCCCTCTTTTCAGGGATTTTAGCCCTTCTTGCTTCACTTCTACTCTGTGGAGTTGTTTGTTTTATGTCCTTCATTCCTGCACTGCGTGCACTATACCATTAGATTTTATCTCTTGGTTGAAAAGGATGTAATAAATTGCTTCACTGAAAGGTACTAATGACAAATAATTATCAGCCATCTCTGTAGTCCCTTGCTCTTGCTTCCCTCAGCTTCTCCCAAGTAGATAGACCCATTGCTATATTTCCTATCAATCAGCTGGAGCTTAATCATGCTCCAACTCCCAGACTGTCTTGTGTTAACTCAGGAATTATTTTCAATTGTCTGTATTCAGCAACTGAAAGCTAACATTTGTTGAATGCCATCAAAAAGTCCTCTTTGACGCTTAAGCGGTAGGTTTTAGTGTTTTGTATCTACAGATGGAGATATGAGACTTAGATTATTTAACTTGCCATGATAGAGGTAACATTTATATGTTGACTCAGAAATAATCCGTCGCAACACTGGGCTCAATGCCCTAGTTATAGTAAGATGAATGGCCTCATGACACATTAGAACTGAGGTAAAAGCATGCATGGTGTCCCAAATTATATTTCTTTTACACTACACCTGACCATCATGTTTATAAAAGTCATAAAATTGAGCTGGTGCTTTCAGCTAAACTCTTCAGAGTTTAAAATTAAAATTTTGAATAGACGCTTTGTTTTCTCTAGTTCAGCTTTAGAGCTGAAGACCAAACTTGGTAACTTGTCCATTTCTTTAAAAAAAAAATTATTTTATTGAAGGATAGTTGATTTACAATGTTGTAAATCACTTTGTATACAGCAAAGTGATTCATTTATATATGAATATATATATTCTTTATATTATTTTTCATTATGGTTTATCACAGGATATTGAATATAGTTCCCTATGCTATATGCAGTATGATGTTGTTGTTTATCTGTTCTATATATAGTAGGTTGCACCTGCTAATCCCAAACTCCCAATCCATCCATCCTCCACCCACTTCCCCCTTGGCAACCACAAATCTGTTTTCTATGTTCTCTGTGTCTGTTTCTGTTTAGTAAATAAGTTTATTTGTATCATTTTTTTCATATTCTACATGTAAGTGATTTCATATATTTGTCTTTTTCTTTCCGACGTACTTCACTTAGTATGATAATATCTAGGTTCATCCATGTTACTGTAATCATTAATATTTCATTCTTTTTTTATGACTGAGTGATATTCCATTGTGTGTGTATATATATATATATACATATATATATATACACACACACACACACACACACACACTACTTCTTTATCCAAGTTCTATATATAGTAGGTTGCACCTGCTAATCCCAAACTCCCAATCCATCCATCCTCCACCCACTTCCCCCTTGGCAACCACAAATCTGTTTTCTATGTTCTCTGTGTCTGTTTCTGTTTAGTAAATAAGTTTATTTGTATCATTTTTTTCATATTCTAAATGTAAGTGATTTCATATATTTGTCTTTTTCTTTCCGACGTACTTCACTTAGTATGATAATATCTAGGTTCATCCATGTTACTGTAATCATTAATATTTCATTCTTTTTTTATGACTGAGTGATATTCCATTGTGTGTGTATATATATATATACACACACTACTTCTTTATCCATTTATCTGTTGATATACATCAGGTTAGGCTGTTTCCATGTCTTGGCTATTATAAGTAGTAAGCAGCTTATTTCTTAGTCTTGATCCTGCCAGTCATCTCTCAAACACTATTCCATAATTCATATCTTAATTTATAGCTCAGACTGATGACTGTGGTCCTGTTGCCTATGGATAGATAACAATGATTACATACCAGCCTGCAAACATTGTTTTTGTTCAGTTGCTGAGTTGTGTCCAACTCTTTGTGACCCCATGAACTGCAGCATGCCAGGCTTCCTTAGCTTTTACTATCTCCCAGAATTTGCTCAAACTCATGTCCATTGAGTCAGTGATGCCATCCAACCATATCATCCTCTGTTGTCCCCTTCTCCTCCTGCCTTCAGTCTTTCCCAGCATAAGAATCTTTTCCAGTGAATCAACTCTTTGCATCAGATGGCCAAAGTCTTGGAGCTTCAGTTTCAGCATCAGTCCTTCCAATGAATATTCAGGGTTGATTTCCTTTAGGATTGACTGGTTGAATCTCTTTGCAGTCCAAGGGACTCTCAAGAGTCTTCTCTAGCACCACAGTTCAAAAGCATCAAATGCCTGAGTATTAATTGAGACTGCTCTTCTTCTTCTGTGCCTCACTCATCCTATTGGACTTTCCTTAGCAGATGCCTTCCTTTTATGGTGGCCTCCCTGATTGCCACTCTAGAGGATCTTTCTTTGGCTGGAGCAGCCAACTGTCCTCTGGCATGGGACACAGACCTTGAACCAGGACCTGGTTCCCATTTTTTTCTCTTCATGAAAATACCTGACTGCCTGTCATTTAGCTTAAATTAAAGTTTTAATGTTTCACTAATAGTACCTATTAAGGCAGTCTAACAAAGCCTTGTCTCAATCAAATAGAGTTCTTTGGGGGAGATTTTCAATAACAACAATGTTCTGTTGGGGAGGTGAGTTTGGAGCTGATGCAGTTGCTATTGGTTAGTTACTATTAGATACATATTTGTGTGTGCCTAATTTTGGTGCTGTTCTAATGATCTTTAAGTTTACTACTTTTCTCCTTTGCCCTTGTAAATTTGAAGGTTTCTCTTATGTTACATGATAAAGAAGAAACCTATAGGCAAGTTGATAGGGAATTATTTTTCTTGGAATTTTTGTTTTCTTGAGGGTCTTCTAAATTGGTTTTACAGTCTCCTCAGTATATGATGAAATGGCAGTTTTCTAGACAAACTATCTTGTGATTTTATGCAGAAAATAATTCATATTTATTAACTGTTATTTAGAATTCTGTCAAGTTCATATAAAATATAATTCATATTTACTATATTGTTTAGTTTTGTTAAAGAATCATAGATCTTTTTATGTAGTAAATAAAACATATGATGGTTTATAAAGAAAAACTTGTAGAATGAAAATTAACTTTAAAAATATTATTCTTTGAATAGATGAAGAATATTGGTGGGGTTTTTGTTGGTCTTTTCTATATGGATATATGAGGGATAAATATCCCATAAAAATTCTTCTAGTAAGTCTCAAACTGGGTTGTTTTTTCTTTTGAAGATGAACAGTGTGTTAAACATGATATTTCTTACATGAGACAGTTAAAGGGACTTGTCCATAAATGCAGATCTAACTTGCTTAACTGGATTTTCAACATGCTGTTTTTAGAACCTCAATAACTCTTTTCCATGGTGCTTATAAGTTGTTTTTCTGCTAAAATACCTATATCTATTATGTGTTCTTTAAAATATAAAAAGACTTGCTTTTTTATTCCTACACTTAAAAAGAATAAAAACGTATGGCCCATGCAATATGAATGTTATGGGTTATGAAATAGCATTTCAAATTACAATGCCTTTTCCCAGGGCAAATGCATGGAATGCTTCCCAGGACTTTTTGTACCCTTTGAGATTCAGTCCTAGATGGTTTCCCTGCCCCCACAATCTTATTATTATTTTTTTTTGGCTGCAATTATTTGTGTGTGATAAAAGTACCACTTCATGAAGCACACTCATTTTTAAAAGTATATAAACAAGTATCTGTTTACTCCAAAATTGCCCTGAGCAAAATTAAGTGAGAATAGCTCCAAAGATGATTAAATCCAAAATTAAGTCTTGGAAAGGAAAACTTTATATAAATCCTCAGGGAATATTTGTTTAATATTTGCACATGGAAAAAGGAGAATTAGCAGCATATTTTTTAAAATTAAAAATTTTGGTTTCATTCAGTCCTTATATCAGCTATGAAAATATAACATCTTAAAAAAGTATTACAACTAGGTTGTTGTTTAATTGGTAAGTCATGTCTGAGTCTTATGACCACATTGACTATAGTCCACCAGGCCCTTCTGTCCTCTGGATTTTATAGTTAATGAGTATTAATAATGTTAAAAAATGCTGAATAGTAAGATTTTATTTATCTAATATTTTTCACACTTATAGGAATTTACAGGAATTTCACACTTATAGGAAAAAAGTACTCTGCGTATCTATACAAATGCTGTATTATAGACTTGTATCTTAAATAAAAATTGTATTTCAAAGTTTTCAGTACTCAAATTCAATGGCACAAGTCATACTCTTTAAATGATAAGCATTTTCTATGACAGAATCTGATCGTGTCTGTGTTATCTGTGCTGTCATGGGACATAATAAGAAAGGTACATTTTATCTGAAGTATAACATGTCTCAATAGGATAAACCAAAGAATTTCTCTTGATAAAAATAGTGATGGTTAAGACATGAGCAGATGGACCCTCCATCCAGAGAATATAGTATCTATTTCCATGATACCATAGAAAGTTTCTTCAAAAAGTTAATGTCTAGAAAAATTCATCTCTCTGGGTGAACATGTACAATTCATTCCTCTTACATAGGAAATAATTCCCAAGTTCTGAATTTACAATATATCTTGTTATTTTGAATTTGATTCTTTTTTATTTTTTTGGTATTTTGAAAGCTTACGCCAAAAAAGCCCCTATGTTGTCCTCGTCTTGATACCCATGTCAGTTATTACTTCAGTCTTGGATTTTCAGGCCACAGGTCTCTCTTTTGACAAAGATCTTGATATAGTAGTCTCTTTAACTGTAATATACACAGCATCAGTGCCACTATTTACCCTACCTCCGTCTACTCTGACCTGGGCTTAGTAAGACAGTTATTAGAAACACAAACAAACGAGTTCAAAGGAACTGATGAGTCAGAGGCAATGTGCTAAAGGAATAACCATGATGAATTTGAGGCTTCAGGACTGATTGCATCTAGACTGTCATTCAAATCTTCATTAATTTTCTCAGTGTTCTGGTGTTGAATATAAATAGAGGTAAATATAAGCACACATTTTACACTCAACAAGCTTATAATAAAGTGAGAAATACATTAAAAAGCAACTGGTGAATACTGGAAACAGATTTCAAAAGAGAAAAGCAAAAATTTTAGTTCAAAGTCTGTTGAGGTGAGTATATCTGGGAGACCTTGCATAAGGGATTGTTATTCATAGGTATTGAACATCATGGAATAGTTAGATCAGAAATTTGGATACTCATTTTCACATGTATACAGTAGTTGAAATTGTTGGAATTAAAAAAAAAAAAATCACTCGATGATTTATAAAGTGAAAAAAAGCCTCAATGTCAGATGCTAGAAAAAATTCAGTTTACTAAATTGAGTTATCAACAGATACCTTGGCCAGTTCATTTTTTTCCAATAAATTATGGTTATGTCCAGTTGTGTTCTGCTCAAGTGTTTTTTAACCGTGTAGAGTTTTTGCAGAACAGCAGTATGTTTGCTTTTCTCAGATTCTGGTTACACTTAACTTTTCCAATTGACCAGACTAAGGAAATCTAGAAGCAGAAGAAGTCAGAAATTGCAGTCAAAATAAAGGTTAATTGAACTAAAATTCAAATGAAATTCAGTTGAAAAGGAAAGATATAACCATTTGAATGCATAATTCCAAAGAATAACAACGAGAGATAAGAAAGCCTTCCTCAGTGATCAGTGCAAAGAAATAGAGGAAAACAACAGAACAGGAAGGACTAGAGATCTCTTCAAGAAAATTAGAGATACCAAGGGAACATTTCATGCAAAGATGGGCTCAATAAGGACACAAATGGTATGGACCTAACAGAAGCAGAAGATGTTAAGAAGAGGTGGCAAGAATACACAGAAGAACTATACAAAAAAAAATCTTCACGACTCAGATAATCATGATGATGTGATCACTCAGCTAGAGCCAGACATCCTGGAATGTGAAGTCAAGTGGCCCTTAGAAAGCATCACTATGAACAAAGCTAGTGGAGGTGATGGAATTCCAGTTGAGCTATTTCAAATCCTAAAAGATGATGCTGTGAAAGTGGTGCACTTAATATGTCAGCAAATTTGGAACACTCAGCAGTGGCCACAGGACTGGAAAAGGTCAGTTTTCATTCCAATCCCAAAAGGCAATGCCAAAGAATGCTCATACTACCGCACAATTGCACTCATCTCACACGCTACCAAAGTAATGCTCAAAATTCTCCAAGCCAGGCTTCAGCAATATGTGAACCGTGAACTCCAGATGTTCAAGCTGGTTTTAGAAAAGGAAGAGGAACGAGAGATCAAATTGCCAACATCTGCTGGATCATGGAAAAGCAAGAGAGTTCCAGAAATACATCTATTTCTGCTTTCTTGACTAGGCCAAAGCCTTTGACTGTGTGGATCACAATAAACTGTGGAAAATTCTGAAAGAGATAGGAATACCAGACCACTTGACCTGCCTCTTGAGAAATCTGTATGCAGGTCAGGAAGCAATAGTTAGAACTGGACATGGAACAACAGACTGGTTCCAAATAGGAAAAGGAGTGCGTCAAGGCTGTATATTGTTACCCTGCTTATTTAACTGATATGTAGAGTACATCATGAGAAACGCTGGACTGGAAGAAGCACAAAGCTGGAATCAAGATTGCCAGGAGAAATATCAATAAGCTCAGATATGCAGATGATACCACCCTTATGGCAGAAAGTGAAGAGGAACTAAAGAGCCTCTTGAAAGTGAAAGAGGAGAGTGAAAAAGTTGGCTGAAAGCTCAATATTCAAAAAACTAAGGTCATGGCCTGTGGCTCCATCACTTCATGGGAAATAGATGAAAAAAAGTGGAAAGAGTGTCATACTTTATTTTTTTCGGTTCCAAAATCCCTGCAGATGGTGATTGCAGCCATGAAATTAAAAGATGCTTACTCCTTGGAAGGAAAGTTATGACTAATCTAGACAGCATATTGAAAAGCAGAGACATTACTTTGTCAACAAAGGTCCATCTAGTCAAGGCTATGGTTTTTCCAGTAGTCATGTATGGGTGTGGGAGCTGGACTGTGAAGAAGGCTGAGTGCCGAAGAATTGATGCTTTTGAAATGTGGTGTTGGAGAAGACTCTTGAGAGTCCCTTGACCTGCAATGAGATCCAACCATTCCATCAAATGAGAAATTGGTCCTGGATATTCATTGGAAGGAGTGATGTTAAAGCTGAAACTACAGTATTTTGGCCACTTGATGCAAAGAACTGACTCATTTGAAAAGACTCTGATGTTGGGAAAGATTGAAGGCAGGAGGAGAAGGGGACGACAGAGGATGAGATGGTTTGGTGGCATCACTGACTCAGTGGACATGAATCTGGGAGTTGATGATGGACAGGGAGGCCTGGTGTGCTGTGGTTTATGGGGTTGCAAAGAGTTGGACAAGACTGAATGACTGAACTGAACTGAACTCAACTAAAATTCATTAAAGACTCATCATTTATTATTATTTCCCTGCTCTTGAATCCTGTGTTATTTGAAAAGACTTATTGACTGACAAGCATATGAATGTAGAGCAAAGTCAACATGGTATATCACTAGTCAATATGTTTCAGATAGTTCTTACCAAAATCAAATTACTAAAAGAGGATAAAATATGCTGTATGATATTTCTTTATTAAAACTGTTCTATGTGAGAACACTTAATGTCTTAAGTGGTGAAATGCCATCCTGATTTTTCTTGTTAGATTTATGTTGCTCTGTTTCTGAAGAAAGTTATCTCTTATGAGTGTAAAGCAATGTTATTTCAGGTGCTTTCCTCAAGGACTGCATATTTGCTAGCAAATAATTTTACCAATTTGATTTATTACTGCTGCTGCGCTAAGTCATTTCAGTCGTGACCGACTCTGTGCGACCCCATAGACGGCAGCCCACCAGGCTCCCCTGTCCCTGGGATTCTCCAAGCAAGAACACTGGAGTGGGTTGCCATTTCCTTCTCCAGTGCATGAAAGTAAAAAGTGAAAGTGAAGTTGCTCAGTCGTGTCTGACTCTTCACGACCCCATGGACTGCAGCCCACCAGGCTCCTCCTTCCGTGGGATTTTCCAGGCATGAGTACTGGAGTGGGGTGCCATTGCTTTCTCTGTGATTTATTACACTTTGACTAATTAGTACATCTCTGTAGAGCTTTCACAAAAGAACATGATTCTTCCCTTGATGGGGAACTGATTTTTTCAGGATGATGGTGACTGAAGCATCCACTATTAACGCTAATTTGTGGCATTTGCCTTGTAGAATCACAGAGAGAATATCCCCAAAATATGCCTAGGATTTTTATTTCAAATGCTTCCAAACTATAGGCAAAGTTTGCAACTTTGCAAAACAAACAAATAAATAAATAGATTTTTCTCTTTGAATACTTTCAAAATATGCTTGGGTAGGGTAGAATAATTCAATGGATAACAGAAATGTAAGGTAATTGAAAAGAACACATAGTTCTAAGAAGCTAGCCACTGAGTGAGTTGGGCTAAAAAGTAAAGAATGAGTTACAATATATAAAGTGACAGCTATATAGAAACTTATATAATATGGTAAACAGAACCAGCCTGTGTCACTTGTTCAGCTGAGACAGTCTGAATTAGATCAGGCTATGTGAAAGCAGCCATATTCTGTTTGTTTAAAAGAACTGTGGACTCAGCATCCATGATCTCATCTACAGTGATTAAACTTGGTATGATCTTTCACATACAAATCATTTTCATACAAAACTGCTTTTGTTTGGATAGCATGATAGCATGTGGTTGACTCAAATGCCTATATTCCTCATACATTTTTTCATAAATGATGACCTCAGGAATGCTGGAAATAGGTCCAAGAGATACATACTCTGATAGAGGATACCAGCAATCATGATCAATAGAAGAAGATTTTAGATTTTGTTATATTTATTGGGTAGTTGATTTCACGTTTTTTTCATTTAAGTCTATGTGCAAGTCTCAATGAGTATTGTCTCTCTCAAAAAATTCAGAGATTTTTGCTAAAACAGAATCAATTTTCCATGTCAGCTCTTATCCAACTTCCCATAGCTGCTCTGGATTCCAAACTATCATTGCTACCAAACATGTTCAGCCTGCTTATTTGACAGATATAGAAACTAAGACCCAAAGTTAATGCCTTTTCAAAAGTCCTATAGTTGGTGATTATATTTTTACTAAACTTAAAATTCTAAGTCTATACAAAAATGAGGAAACACTGTGAAGGAGGTGATGAGTGTCCATACAACTTAGTGTGAGGTTATCCTTTTCCTCACAGGTCTTCTGTCTGAGGGTTGATATAATCACATGTACAAAAATATTTTATTTGGAATTTTTAATTAATATTTTTATTCTTTATTGTCTCCAACATCCCACACCCCAAATCCCTACACATAGCATTCTATCACATGAAAAGTAAGCATGCTTAGCTTTATTTGTTAGCCATCATTTTACTTTTTTGATAGGCCAGAATAAGGTGTCTCAAATATCTGATGACAACTAGCCTAGTTCCCCCAAGTATGAAGCCTGGGTCATTTAGCTCCATTCCTGGCATTTTCATTTTGTTTAGAAAAAACAGTCCTAAAACTTTTACTGACCTTTTGCATAATATGATTCTTTGGATTTTTTGCTTAGAACATGACAAATTACCCATCACATACTCAAGGAAGTCATACAGCTGTTTCTCTTTTATATTCCAAACCATCCATACTTCACTAGCCTAGTACTGAAGTATTATACTCAGATATGTTTCTTTTTAATTGTTTTCAAGCTGTGATAAGATAATCCTATGTGAGCAGCAAGCAACAAAGAATACTAAGATGAATAGTGGAGTTGAAAAAGAAATATAAGACAAAGTAATTTCAATACATATACCTTTTTTTTTTTTTAGCCAATGAAATATTAAGCACCAATACATTGTAAGCTGTTCAAAATTTGAAGAATGAGCTTATGTATCTAAGTTGAAATTTCTGTTATAAGTTGATAAAGGAAGTGATTCTGGGAAGAGTGAGTTGGAGTGCATGTCCCCAACTTTCCTTTCAGTCCAATTAGCTACTGTTTCCTAAGTTTCCTCCAGATCAAATATTATTTTGGAGACTGTCATCCCATATTAAGCCTTACTGAACCATGCTGCCAAACTCTTGCCATTTCAATACTTAAGAGTCAATGAACCATTTGGCAAGAATGGATAAAGGTAGGCAAGGGTCACATAATATCCAGAGAATGAACAGTCATTAGGACTTCCCTGGTGGCTCAGAGGTTAAAGCGTCTGCCTCCAATGCGGGAGACCCGGGTTCAATCCCTGGGTTGGGAAGATCCCCTGGAGAAGGAAATGGCAACCCACTCCAGTATTCTTGCTTGGAGAATCTCATGGACTGAGGAGCCTGGTGGGCTGCAGTCCATGGGGTCACAAAGAGTCGGACACGACTGAGTGACTTTACTTACTTACTTACTTAGGTCTTATCCTGTGATCAGTTTTCAGAATTGTGATCAGCAATCCAGAGAATGAACAGTCATTAGGACTTCCCTGGTGGCTCAGAGGTTAAAGCGTCTGCCTCCAATGCGGGAGACCCGGGTTCAATCCCTGGGTTGGGAAGATCCCCTGGAGAAGGAAATGGCAACCCACTCCAGTATTCTTGCTTGGAGAATCTCATGGACTGAGGAGCCTGGTGGGCTGCAGTCCATGGGGTCACAAAGAGTCGGACACGACTGAGTGACTTTACTTACTTACTTACTTAGGTCTTATCCTGTGATCAGTTTTCAGAATTGTGATCAGCAGGAAAGAAGTTGTAAAAAGACATAGAGAAGATTAAGAATATATTATAGGAACTGGTAGAGCCCCTCAAAACTAGTTTCAGTGGGGAACTTTATCAAATCCAAAAGGATGGGAGGGCATTGGTTCCCTAACTTCATGAAATACAATGCTGTAAAAGAGGACTGTGGGCTTTCTGGTGGCTCAGCTGTAAAGAATCCACCTGGAATGCAGGAGACATGTGTTCAATCCCTTTGTTGGGACAATCCCCTGGAGAAGGAGATAGCAACCCATTCCAGTATTCTTTCCTGGGAAATCTCATAGACAGAAGAGCCTGGCAGGCTACAGCCCATGGCGCTACAAAAGAGTTGGACATGACTGAGGGACTAAGCAACCAATACCCAACAACAAGAGAAGACTACACAATCAAAGCTCTAACTTGGGGTTTATAAATGCACAGGGCCCGCCCAGCCACCACTCCTCGGGTTTCTCCTCCAGGCCGCCGGCCCTGGCCTCGGGCGTGGGTGGCTTGTCTCAGTTGCCGCTCCTGGCCTTGGGGGCGAGGTGGCTTCTCCTGGCGATGTCGGTAGCTCTCAGCCGCGTTCAAGTGCGGCGGCCGCCTCCGCCGCCTGCGCTTAAGTGCAAGAACCACATTAGTACCTGTTTTAGCAACTTCACTTTCACTTTTCACTTTCATGCATTGGAGAAGGAAATGGTAACCCACTCCAGTGTTCTTTGCTGGAGAATCCCAGGGATGGGGGAGCCTGGTGGGCTGCTGTCTATGGGGTCGTACAGAGTCGGACACGACTGAAGTGACTTAGCAGCAGTAGCAGTCACTGACCAAAAGAAATTCTCAGAGGATTTTCACTTTTACAAAAAAAGAAAGAAACCAAAAGTAATTAACATTCAGTGTTTGTTTTACAGTAAGCCATTATAGAGGCAGCCGCACCAGAAGTGGCAAGAGCGGCTCCACCAAGCTCCTTCTTCAGAAATCACGCTTAGCATATCAACTTCAAGCCACCACACCTTTGAACTATATGCAAGCATCTGTGCTTTATCTCCATTTAGTTTATGTATTTATTAGCAAGATGTGTCCTAAGGCAATTGCTTCTCTATTTTATGCCATTCTGACTTACAAAAGACTCCTAGGAGTGTTCTGCTTTCAGATAGCAGGTGAAACCTGTACCTATTTATATACAGAAAACTTACATAACTATAATGCTAAATTTACTTTTCTAAGATTGGAAAAATAAGTATCATCACTTATGAAAGATCTTTGTTAATAATAATAATAATAATAATAATTTCTAAATTGCTCAGTCGGGTCCAACTCTGAAATCCCATGGACAGTATGCAGCCCACCAGGCTCCTCTGTCCATGGCATTCTCCAGGCAAGAATACTGGAATGGGTTGCCATTTCTCTCTCCAGAGCATCTTCCAACCCAGAGCTCTGACCCAAGGATCAAACCCAGCTCTCCTGTTTGCATGCAGATTCTTTACAATTGGAGCCACCAGGGAAGCCTATATGAACTATACTATGTTCATAATGTTAATATTAGACTGTGTAACATACAACAAAATTTCTCAATGTATGTTTCTCTTAAGAGATATTTTATCCCTTTAAGCCACTACCCGTCCTAAAAATAAAAGTTTATGTTTACATATGTTTGGGAGTTTTGCCAAGAAAATGCACTGGTCATAGCAAACACCCTCTTCCAACAACACAAGAGAAGACTCTACACATGGACATCACCAGATGGTCAACACCGAAATCAGATTGATTATATTCTTTGCAGCCAAAGATGGAGAAGCTCTATACAGTCAACAAAGACAAGACTGGGAGCTGACTGTGGCTCAGATCATGAACTCCTGATTGCCAAATTCAGACTTAAATTGAAGAAAGTGGGCAACACCACTAGACCATTCAGGTATGACCTAAATCAAATCCCTTATGATTATACAGTGGAAGTGAGGAATAGATTTAAAGGTCTAGATCTGATAGATAGAGTGCCTGATGAACTATGGAATGAGGTTCGTGACATTGTACAGGAGATAGGGATCAAGACCATCCCCATGGAAAAGAAATGCAAAAAGGCAAAATGGCTGTCTGGGGAGGCCTTACAAATAGCTGTGAAAAGAAGAGAAGCAAAAAGCAAAGGAGAAAAGGAAAGATATAAGCATCTGAATGCAGAGTTCCAAAGAATAGCAAGAAGAGATAAGAAAGCCTTCTTCAGCAATCAATGTAAAGAAATAGAGGAAAAGAACAGAATGGGAAAGACTAGAGATCTCTTCAAGAAAATTAGAGATACCAAGAGAACATTTCATGCAAGGATGGGCTCGATAAAGGACAGAAATGGTCTGGACCTAACAGAAGCAGAAGATATTAAGAAGAGGTGGCAAGAATACACGGAAGAACTGTACAAAAAAGATCTTCATGACCCAGATAATCATGATGATGTGTTGACTAATCTAGAGCCAGACATCTTGGAATGTGAAGTCAAGTGGGCCTTAGAAAGCATCACTACGAACAAAGCTAGTGGAGGTGATGGAATTCCCGTTGAGCTGTTTCAAATCCTGAAAGATGATGCTGTGAAAGTGCTGCACTCAATTTGCCAGCAAATCTGGAAAACTCAGCAGTGGCCACAGGACTGGAAAAGGTCAGTTTTCATCCCAATTCCAAAGAAAGGCAATGCCAAAGAATGCTCCAACTACCGCACAATTGCACTCATCTCACATGCTAGTAAAGTAATGCTCAAAATTCTCCAAGCCAGACTTCAGCAATATGTGAACCGTGAACTCCCTGATGTTCAAGCTGGTTTTAGAAAAGGCAGAGGAACCAGAGATCAAATTGCCAACATCCGCTGGATCATGGAAAAAGCAAGAGAGTTCCAGAAAAACATCTATTTCTGCTTTATTGACTATGCCAAAGCCTTTGACTGTGTGGATCACAGTAAACTGTGGAAAATTCTGAAAGAGATGGGAATACCAGACCACCTGACCTGCCTCTTGAGAAATCTGTATGCAGGTCAGGAAGCAACAGTTAGAACTGGACATGGAACAACAGACTGGTTCCAAATAGGAAAAGGAGTACGTCAAGGCTGTATATTGTCACCCTGCTTATTTAACTTATATGCAGAGTACATCATGAGAAATGCTGGACTGGAAGAAACACAAGCTGGAATCAAGATTGCTGGGAGAAATATCAATAATCTCAGATATGCAGATGACACCACCCTTATGGCAGAAAGTGAGGAGGAGCTAAAAAGCCTCTTGTTGAAAGTGAAAGAGGAGAGTGGAAAAGTTGGCTTGAAGCTCAACATTCAGAAAACGAAGATCATGGCATCTGGCCCCATCACTTCATGGGAAATAGATGGGGAAACAGTAGAAACAGTGTCAGACTTTGTTTTTTTGGGCTCCAAAATCACTGCAGATGGTGACTGCAGCCATGAAATTAAAAGGCGCTTACTCCTTGGAAGAAAAGTTATGACCAACCTAGATAGTATATTCAAAAGCAGAGACATTACTTTGCCGACTAAGGTCCGTCTAGTCAAGGCTATGGTTTTTCCTGTGGTCATGTATGGATGTGAGAGTTGGACTGTGAAGAAGGCTGAGCACCGAAGAATTGATGCTTTTGAACTGTGGTGTTGGAGAAGACTCTTGAGAGTCCCTTGGACTGCAAGGAGATCCAACCAGTCCATTCTGAAGGAGATCAACCCTGGGATTTCTTTGGAAGGAATGATGCTATAGCTGAAGCTCCAGTACTTTGGGCACCTCATGCGAAGAGTTGACTCATTGGAAAAGACCCTGATGCTGGGAGAGATTGGGGGCAGGAGGAGAAGGGGACGACCGAGGATGAGATGGCTGGATGGCATCACAGATTCAATGGACGTGAGTCTGAGTGAACTCCGGGAGTTGGTGATGGACAGGGAGGCCTGGCGTGCTGCAATTCATGGGGTCGCAAAGAGTCGAACACGACTGCGCGACTGAACTGATATTTGGGAACTCTTACATACATGTTCCCATCTTGGAGACAAGGGATATGTTATCATTTTATATGTTTGCAGTGTTACACACTGAAAACTCGTTTTCCTTTTTTCAGCCAAGATTTTCCTACCTTATTTGGAAGATAACATTTTTCTGCATTTTGACATCCAAAGGAAGGTGTTTACCATGGACATACATTAAGTGATTGTGCTCTGGGGGAAACTGAATAATATAACAAAATCTCTAGCTTTCAGGAATTTTTTAAAATGAGTTAAAAGGAAAAATATATTCACTTCAGTTAAAGTGGAATATACAATTAAACTCACTTAATAAGAATCCAACACAAAAGAAGTCATGATTAAAGGGTAAAACTAATTACCCAGTGCTTTGTGATCAAGTGGTCTGCAGCATCAGAAGACCAAAACCAATGCCAGGGTTTAATTTAATTAGCATTGTAATTTGCAACAATGAACACAAAGTCTTTGAGGTCAAAACTACAGAAGAATAAGTTTTGAAAATCCCAATGCTGAAACAATGTTATTTGCCAACCAAGTAAAGGTCACAGTATTTTTTATTTATTAACTTAGAAGGTTTAGGGTGCTTCCTGCAAATCTAGTGCAATAAAAATGGAAGTCGTGAAAATAGCTTTGCTTCCTTGTGTAACAAAACCTGAACATTACAGGGTATAGAAAAATCACACACAACATGTTTTTTTGTTATATATTTCTCATTAACTTTTTAAAGCCTTTTGACTTTGTGGAATCACTGCAGTAAGTCCTAAATGATGTATGAAATGGAAAACAAAATACAGCCTGTCCTTACTTCTTCCTAAGCAATAGGTTATAGCATGCCTGTTTTCCTTGGTATTGTTTTTCATTTTTTGAGAGTTTTTAAGCCAAATTACTATCAGGATTGTCATCCTCTTCTATATAAGCTTTTAAAGAAACCCAGATAGTCACACAAATGTGCATTAGGGGGACACATAAAAATCAAGACTCCAGAATTCATTCAGATTGTAGTATATTTCACCTAATTTGACCTGATACTCTTAGCTTTTATTATCTGTGGTGTTGTGGTATTCTCTGTGTGTAGGTCTCTCTGGCCTTGTCTCTTAACTGATCTTAAAAAGAGTTTTCATATTCAACACTGTGGGATCCTAGGCTATCTCTTGCACTACTTAAATAAAATCCCCACTATGGTATTTGTGATTTTAAAAATATCATTGTTTTTCATGGTCTTCTATAAAATAAAGAGACCCGTTGGTGGCTCAGACGGTAAAGAATCTTCCTGAGATGGAGGAGATCGAGGTTTGATCCCTGAGTCAGGAAGATCCTCCAGAGAAAGGAATGGCTATCCACTCTAATATTCCTGCCTGGAGAATTCCACAGACAGAGGAACCTGGTGGGCTACAGTCCATGGGGTCTTAAAGACTTAGACATGACTGAGCGACTAACACTAAAAAATAAAAGAAGCATATTGCTTTTCACTGTATATAAGTGAGAAACCTGAGATAGGAAGTCCTTAGAATACTTTTGGACTCAGGTAACAGTCCCTTGGACTGCAAGGAGATCCAACCAGTCCATTCTGAAGGAGATCAGCCCTGAGATTTCTTTGGAAGGAATGATGCTAAAGCTGAAACTCCAGTACTTTGGCCACTTCATGCGAAGAGTTGACTCAGTGGAAAAGACTCTGATGCTGGGAGGGATTGGGGGCAGGAGGAGAAGGGGACGACAGAGGATGAGATGGCTGAATGGCATCCCTGACTCGATGGACATGAGTCTGAATGAACTCCGGGAGTTGGTGATGGACAGGGAGGCTTGGCATGCTGCGATTCATGGGGTCACAAAGAGTCGGACACGACTGAGCGACTGAACTGAACAGCACATCTGACAAAAGAGGGTATGTAAGCAGTATGGGTTAATTTTTTCCATACTAATAATGATGAGTCGATAGATATGCAGGTCAAGGTTGGTAAGTGACTCAGCAGTTGTCAGGAGTCTATGTCAGCTTCTCTGGTCTTAAACTCATGGTCACAAGGTGGCTACAGTGGCTCAGTAACACCTTCATGTAGCAATATCCAAAAGAAGGAAGGACAGGGCAGTGGTTTCTTTTCCATGAGCATTTTTATTCAAGGAGAGCTAAACATTTCCAATAGGGCTTCAGGAAACTGTTTTCTTATCCCACAGGCTAGCACTGAATCACTTGCCTGTGCTTCAGCTGCAAGGAAATTAAGACAACAAGCATCCAGCATTTTTAGCCATCCTAGTGCTAAGTAGAGTCCCTTGGACTGCAAGCAGATTCAACCAATCCATTCTGAAGGAGATCAACTGGGACTTCTTAGGAGGGAATGATGCTAAAGCTGAAACTCCAGTACTTTGGCCACCACATGTGAAGAGTTGACTCATTGGAAAAGACTCTGATGCTGGGAGGGATTGAGGGCAGGAGGAGAAGGGGACGACAGAAGATAAGATGGCTGGATGGCATCACGGACTCAATGGACGTGAGTTTGAGTGAACTCCGAGAGATGGTGATGGACAGGGAGGCCTGGCATGCTGCAATTCATGGGGTCGCAAAGAGTCGGACACGACTGAGCAACTGAACTGAACTCAACTGAATGCTAAGTAGACTCTGCCAGTAAGGAAAAAAACACTATCAAGTATATAACAGTGTCTATCCCAGGAAGAGGCAAAGGAAGTAGCTTTTTTCCCTATTTAGTCCACTAGTCCTGTTTGGGCAACCATACATTGTGCAACTTTACTTTTATTTGACATTGAGTTCATTTTTGTCTTGTTTCCACTAGACTAGGAACGTTTTCCTTAATTTAAAAGGACATATTTTATTTATCGATCTTATACAAATATGAATCTTCAACATTGTTATTTTGGTTGCTTTTCAACATCATCATAGCATTAATAAGGAAACATTAGTCTTTAACATATGCTTCTGCTTGGTATACTCTAGAATCCAGGACCATGGTCAAGAAGACATTTTCTTTGCTTAACTGGTACGATAATGTGTGATTACACGTGTGTGACTGTGTGCTTAGTCAGTCATGTCCAACTCTTTGCAACCCCATGGACTATAGACCACCAGGCTCCTCTGTGCATGGGATTTCCCAGGCAAGAATACTGGAGTGGGTTGCCATTCCCTTCTCCAGGGGATCTCTCTGAACCAGGGATCATCAAAACTGAGCCTCCTGCCTTGCAGGCAGGTTCTCCACTATCTGAATCATGAGGAAAGCCAATAAACAGGAAAGATTGATCTGAAGATCCACATATACAACACCCTGGGATTCACTATGTGTCTCTTAGAGTCCAGTTCAACCATATCGCCCTCTCAAGGTGACCTTGAGGCAGAACAATGTCTCGGCTCACATGCACATCCAGGGCGAGCTGGTGGAATCCAACTGCAGGACCTCAAAGCTCACTCTGTCACCCGTGTGGTCCACCACCAACCTCTAGCACTTAGACCACTTGGATTCTGAGATCAAGCCCTAAGCCTTTGGGGTGAGAGCACTGATTTAAAGAACCTAGACTACCAGAGAACAAACCGTAGGGAGTATCAAATAGTGGGAACTCACACAAAGGAAACCACTTGAATCCAAGACTCAGCATCACCCAACCACCAGTAGCACCCTGTGCAGGACAACATCATTTAAACAACAAACAAAGTAAAAATACAAACCCAAATATGAGCAGACAGGATTACCACTTCACTCAGCCTTGCCCATCACAGGAAAAACAACAACAACTAAAAACTCAGCACAAATCTCACCCTATATGAAGCTTACACAAATGACTGGACCAAACTTAGGAGGGCAGAAACCAAAAGGAAGAAAGAATTCAACCTTGAAGCCTGGGAAAAGGAGATATCCAACACAAAAAAGTTAAAAAAAAAATAAATAATGAAAAGGCAGAGAAATACTACACAAATGAAGGAACAATTTAGAAACAGAAAAGTCCAAATAGATGAAGAGGAAATAGGCAAACTACCTGAAAAAGAATTCAGAATAATGATGTAAAGATGATCAGAAACCTTGAACACAAAATGGAGAAAATGCAAGAATCAATTAACAAAGACCTAGAAAATCAAAGAATAAACATACAGAGACAAACAACACAATTACTGAAATTAAAAATACTCTTGAATGAATCAATAGCAGAATATTTGAAGGAGAAGAATGAATTAGTGAGCTGAAAGATAAAATGGTGGAAATAATTTCTGAAGAGCAGAATAAAGTAAAAAAAAAATGAAAAGAACTGAGGACAGTCTCAGAGACCTCTGGGACCATATCAGATGCACCAACATTAGAATTATAGGGGTCCCAGAAAAAGAAGAAAAAAAGAAAAAATATAAGAAAAATTTTCAAGAGATTATAGTAGAAAATTTCCCCAACATGGAAAAGTCCAAGGTGAAACACTACAAGACACATACTAATCAAACTAACAATGACTAAACACAAAGAAAGAATATTAAAAGCAGCAAGGGAAAAGCAGCAAGTAACATACAAAGAAAACCCCATATGTTTGACAGCTAATCATTCAGCAGAAACTCTGCAGGCAAGAAGAGAATGACAGGAAATATTTAAGTACTGAAAGGGAAAAATCTGCAACCAAGATTACTGTATCCAAGAAGGATCTCATTCAAAATTGATGGAGAAATTTTTTCAGACAAGCAAAAATTAAGAGAATTCAGTGCCACCAAACCAGCTTTACAGAAAATGTTAAACAGACTTCAACAGTCAAGAAATACAAGAGAAGGAAAAATATCTACAAAATTAAACATCAAACAATTAAGAAAATGACAATGGGAACATATATATCAATAATTATGTTAAATGTAAATGGATTAAATGCTCCAACCAAAAAACACAGACTGGCTGAATGGAAGCAAAAAGAAGACCCATATATATCCTGTCTACAAGAAACTCACTTCAGACCTAAAAGACCTATAGACTGAAAATTAGAGGATGGAAAAATATATTTGATGCAAATGGGAAGAAAAAGAAAGCTGGAGTAGCAATCCTCTTATCAGACAAATAGTCCTTAAAATAAAGAAAATTACAAGAGACAAGGAAGGACACTACATAATGATCAAGGGATCAATCCAAGAGGAAGACATAACAATTGTAAATATCTATGCACTCAACATAGGAGCACCTTAATACATAAGACAAACACTAGCAGACATAAAAGGAGAAATTAACAGTAACACAATAATAGTTGGAGACTTTAACACCCACTCACACCAATGACAGATCATCAAAACAGATAATTAATAATGAAACACAAGTCTTAAATGATACATTAGATGAGATGGATCTCATTGATATCTTCAGGACATTCCATCCAAATGCAGAAGAATATACCTTCTTCTCAAGTGCACATGGAACATTCTCCAGGATAGACCACATCCTGGGTCACAAGTCAAACCTCTGTAAATCTAAGAAAACTGAAATCATATCAAGCATCTTCTCTGACCATAATGCTGTGAAACTAGATACCAATTGCAAGAAAACAACTGTGAGAATCACAAACACATGAATATTAAACAAGGCATTTCTAAATAACCAACAGGTTACTGAAGAAATCAAAAGAGAAATCAAAAATTTTCTAGAAACAAATGACAAAGAAAATATGACAACTCAAAACCTGTGGGATTCAGAAAAGCAGTTTTAACAGGGAAGTTAATAGCAATACAATCCTACCTCAAGAAATAAGAAAAACATTGAATAGATAACCTTACTTTACACCTAGAACAACTGGAAAAAGAAGAACAAAAAAAACTCCAGAATTAGCAGAAGGAAATATATCATAAGAAAAACGAAAAAGAAATGAAAGAATCAATAATAAAGATCAATAAAACTAAAAGCTGGTTCTTTGAGGAGATAAGCAAAACTGACAAACCTATAGCCAGATTCGTCAAGAAAAAAAGAGAGAAAAATGAAATCAACATATTAGAAATGAAAAAGGAGAGGTTACAACTGACAATGCAGAAATACAAAGGGTTATAAGAGACTACTATGAACAACTATATGGCAATAAAATGGATAACCTGGAAGGATGGACAGATTATTAGAAAAGTTCAATCTTCCAAGACTGAACCAGGAAGAAATAGAAATTATGAACAACCCAATTACAAGCACTGAAATTGAAGCTGTGATCAAAAATCTCCCAAATAACAATAGCCCAGGACCAGATGGCTTCACAGGAGAATTCTATCAAACATTTAGAGAAGAGCTAATGTCAATCCTTCTAAAACTCTCTCAAAAAATTGCAAGGTAAGTAACACTTCCAAACTCTTTCTACAAGGCCACCATCACCCTGATATCAAAAACAGATAAAGAAAACACACACACAAAAAGAAAATAACAGGCCAGTATCACTGAACATAGGTGTAAAAATCCTCAAGAAAATTTTAGCAAACAGAATCCAGCAACACATCAAAAAGCTCATATATCATGATCAAGTTGGGTTTATTCCAGGTATGCAAGGAGTCTTTAATATATGCGAATCAATCAATGTGATACACCATATTAGCAAACTGAAAGATTAAAAAAATATGATAATCTCAATAGATGCAGAAAAAGCCTTTGACAAAATTCAGCACCCATTTATGATTAAAATTCTTCAAAAAATGGGTGTGAAAGGAACCTACCACAATGTAGTAAAGGCCATATATAATAAGCCTACAGGAAACATTATTCTCAGTAGTGAAATACTAAAAAGATTTTTCTTAAGAACAGCAACAAGACAAGGGTGTCTACTTTCACTGCTATTATTCAGCATGGTTCTGGAAGTCCTAGCTATAGCAATCAGAGAAGTAAAAGTAGTAAAAGGAATCCAATTGGAAAAGAAGAAATAAAGCTCTCACTGTTTGAAGATGACATCATACTGTACACAGAAAACCCTAAAGATCATGTCAGAAAATTACTAGAGCTAATCAGTGAGTTTAGCAAAGTTGCGGGATACAAAGTCAGTACACAGAAATCACTTGTATTTCTATATACTAACAAAGAAAAATCAGAAGGACAAATTAAGGAATCAATCCCATTCACCACTGCAAGAATTAAATATCTAGCAAAAACTTATCTAAAGAAACAAAAGAATTGTACACAGAAAATTATAAGACACTAGTGAAAGAAATCAAAGATTACATAAAGAGATGGAGAGATATGTCATGTTCTGGGTAGGAAGAATCAATATTGTGAAAATGACTATACCACCAAACACAATCTACAGATTCAATGTGGTCCCTATCAAATAACTAACGACATTTTTCACAGAACTAGAATAAAAAAGTTCACAATTCATATGGAAACACAAAAGACCCCAAATAGCCAACTCGGTCTTGAGAAAGAGGAATAGAGCTGGAGGAAACAAGCTTCCTGACTTCAGATTATACTACAAAGCTACAGTCATCAAGACAGTATGGTACTGGCACAAAAACAGAAATATAGACAAATGGAACAAGATAGAAAGCCCAGAAATAAACCCATGCACCTATGGGTACCTTATTTTTGACAAAGGAGGCAATAATATACAATGAGGCAAAGATAGCCTTTTCAATAAATGTTGCTGGGAAAACTGGACAGCTACATGTAAAAGAATGAAATTAGAATTCTTTTTAACACCATACACAAAGATAAACTCAAAATGGATTAAAAACCTAAATGTAAGACCAGAAACTATAAGATTCTTCTAGGATAACATAAGCAGAACACTCGATGACATAAATCAAAGCAAGATCATCTATGACCCACCTCCTAGAGTAATGGAAATAAAAAATGAAAGTAAACAAGTGGGACCTGATTAAACTTAAAAGCTTTTGCACAGCAAAGGAAACTACAAGCAAGGTGAAAAGACAACCCTCAGGTTGGGAGAAAATAATAGTCAATGAAACAACTGACAAAGGATTAATTTCCAAAATATACAAGCAGCTTATACAACTCAATGCCATAAAAACAAACAACCAAGTCAAAAAGTGGGAAAAAACCCTAAGCAGACATTTCTCCAAAGAAGACATGTAGATGGCTAAAAAAAACCATGAAAAGATGCTCAGCATCACTCATTATTAGAGAAAGGCAAATCAAAACTGCAATGACAATCACCTCACACCGGTCAGAATGGCCATCATCAAAAAGTCTACACAATAAATGCTGGAAAGGATGTGGAGAAAAGGGAACACTTGCACTGTTGATGGGAATGTAAATTGACTCAACAACTATGGAAGACAGTATGGAGATTCCTTATAAAACTAGGAAGAAAGTCACATATGACTTAGCAATCCCACTCTTAGGCCTATACCCTGAGGAAACCAAAATTGAAAAAGACACATGTATCCCATTGTTCATTGCAGCATTATTTACAATAGCTAGAACATAGAAGCAACCTAGACGTCCATCAACAGATGAATGGATAAAGAAGATGTGGTACATATACACAATGGAATATTACTCAGCCATAAAAAGGAACACATTTGAGTCAGTTCTAATGAAGTGGATGAACCTAGAACGTATTTTACAGAATGAAGTCAGAAACAGAAAGATAAATATAGTATTCTAATACATATATTGCTGGGAGAAATATCAATAACTGCAATGGCACCCCACTCCAGTACTCTTGCCAGGAAAATCCTATGGACGGAGGAGCCTGGTAGGCTGCAGTCCATGGGGTTGCTGAGGGTCGGACACGACTGAGTGACTTCACTTTCACTTTTCACTTTCATGCATTGGAGAGGGAAATGGCAACCCACTCCAGTGTTCTTGCCTGGAGAATCCCAGGGATGGGAGAGCCTAGTGGGCTGCCATCTATGGGGTCGCACAGAGTCGGACACGACTGAAGTGACTTAGCATAGTATCAGATATGCAGATGACACCACCCTTATGGAAGAAAGTGAAGAGGAACTAAAAAGCCTCTTGATGAAAGTGAAAGCGGAGAGTGAAAAGGTTGGCTTAAATCTCAACATTCAGAAAATGAAGATCATGGCATCCGGTCCCATCACTTCATGGGAAATAGATGGGGAAACAGTGGAAACAGTGTCAGACTTTATTTTTCTGGGCTCCAAAATCACTGCAGATGGTGACTGCAACCATGAAATTAAAAGACGCTTACTTCTTTGAAGAAAAGTTTTGACCAACCTAGGTAGTATATTCAAAAGCAGAGACATTACTTTGCCGACTAAGGCCCGTCTAGTCAAGGCTATGGTTTTTCCAGTAGTCATGTACGGATGTAAGAGTTGGACTGTGAAGAAGGCTGAGTGCCGAAGAATTGATGCTTTTGAACTGTGGTGTTGGAGAAGACTCTTGAGAGTCCCTTGTACTGCAAAGAGATCCAACCAGTCCATTCTGAAGGAGATTGGCCCTGAGATTTCTTTGGAAGGAATGATGCTGAAGCTGAAACTCCAGTACTTTGGCCACCTCATGCGAAGAGTTGACTCATTGGAAAAGACTCTGATGCTGGGAGGGATTGGGGGCAAGAGGAGAAGGGGATGACCGAGGATGAGATGGCTGGATGGCATCACTGACTCAATGGACGTGAGTCTGAGTGAACTCTGGGAGATGGTGATGGACAGGGAGGTCTGGCATGCTGCGATTCATGGGGTCACAAAGAGTCGGACATGACTGAGCGACTGAACTGAAATGAACTGAATACATATATATGGAATTTTTAAAAATGGTACTGAAGAATTTACTTACAGGGCAGCAATGGAGAAACAGGCATAGAGAATAGACTTATGGACATGGGGAGAGGGTGAGATGTATGGAAAGAATAACATAGAAACTTATATTACCATATGTAAAATAGATAGCCAATGGGAATTTGCTGTATGACTCAGGAAACTCAAACAGGGGCTCTGTATCAACCTAGAGGGGTGGGATGGGGAGGAATATGGGAGGGAAGTTCAAAAGGGAGGGGATATATGTATACCTATGGCTGATTGGTGTTGAGGTTTGACAGAAAACAACCCAATTCTATAAAGCAATTATCCTTCAAAAAAAGAAAAAAAAACAGTTAAAAAATAAATAAATAAAAGTAATCTAAAAATTGCTGAGAAGTTAAAAAGAGAGAGAGAGAGAGATCAGTTTTCTCTCAAAAAGAAAAAAGTAAGAAAACATTAAAATCTAAATTACTCCTAAACAAACAAATTGCTTGAAATTTAGGAATGAGCCAATATCTGACTGTAAAATCAGAAGTTTACATAGTTTCAGATAGTCTAATAAATCTTATTGAGATTGTACACAAAATTCCCCAATTTTATGTATATATATTTTGTTTTAATGTAAGAAGCACAAAACTTTGGCATATTCTGTACCCACAATCCTCCAAAAGTTTAGAAATACTAATAACATTGATCAATTATAAAAATTCAGGGTTTTGGTATGAGTTTATGAGTTGTTTGGAAAGACTCTCATCTACATTTTAGAAATCCTAGTGATGAATAATATCATTATATTTGTAACCATGGTTTTACAAACCATTTTCATAAAGTTCATAGTATTTGTTGCTTATCCATATTATTGAACATCAGAGAAGTCATTGATCTTCTTTATGCCTGACTATAGCAAAAGTCAATTGACTCAAAAAAAAAAAGTAAGTAGGAACCTCATCTTTTATTTTCTTCTGTGCACTTCTTTTTCAGCTGTTTGTAGATTGTGTTCTTGAAGTTTATTTCAACTGAAGCTTAGCAAACAGACATAAGGTTCCGGTGAGATTTGCCCAAAGTCATGTAGAATACAACTGTTGGAGAGTCAAAGTCAGAACATCTGATGCTGAGCATAATACTCTTTTACTCTGTCAGACTGGTTTTCTTATGAGGGCTATTTACAGTATAATCTATATGCACAAACTGAGAGAAAAAAAAAACTATTCTAATTATCCTAAATGCATAGTTGGTATACAGAGTCAGTTCCCGAATTCAAGGTAAATTTTTAAATGTACACATTTCCAGTAACAACATTGCAATTTCACTGATTATATTAGCACTCCTCATATTATTTATGTTTAGTAATATATTCCTGGAAAGCTATACACATCAATTCAGAAAATAGGATAAACCCTCTTTGATTTGTGATTCTAGTTATGTGGTACATGTCACATACACACAGAAAAATAATTAAAATATTAAAATTTCCTTTAGATCTGTAAGAATGAAATTAGTGAGCAATCATTTTCAAGTTTCTATTTTAATCATTGTGAATAATACATTTAATTAAATGTAATAGTTTCCCTCGATTTTGTGCTATGGATGATTTAAATCTTTATTTAAATGTTAATTGCAGTAGCATCAGGGAAAACCGTTTATAATTCAATTTTATTCTTCCTTAATTTTAGAAAATTCAGGATATTTGTTTTGTTATAAAGTATGATGGAACATAATGATTATGAGGTGAAAATGAATATAAATTTCTGCAGTAGTCTCTAAACAATTTTGCATGGTGATTCCAAAAGAGTAAAATATACTGTGTTTGTGTTAGTTTCAGCAAATGGAGCTTGAAATTCAGACAGTTGCAGTCAAGCTGCAAAAGTCTTCTTCATTCAAAAGAGGAAATGATTACCTTCTGGTTCTTTCCTTAGTTATCAGCAAGTTGCTACAATTAGATTAGGGATGGATGAAGTCCTTATTTTCCATTTCATTCTGTGTTATATTATCTGTACAGTGCATATTGTGTATTTAATAGAAGCTTAGAAAAAATGTTAAATAGATTTATAATTTTGATGGGCTCAGTAAAAAACAGTCCAACAGTTGCCTGGTTAGACTGAAAATCAGTTTATGAGTTTAAAATGCAAACTCTGTTCAGCTTCAAGCAGAACTACTGCTAGGCCTTCCTTAGGGAAACACTGACCTATTCTTTTCACAGGTGGCTCCAGTATGCCTAAGAAGATGTTGCTCCTAGAATATGAACAATTATGAGACTCACACCGAGCTAGATGACTCATTCAACATTAGGAGAGCACACTCACTGATTTCATACTTTGCCAGAGAGAACTGTTCAACTATATAGTAAAGGTTAACCATCATTCTTGAGGCTCCCCAGGTGGAGCAGTGGTAAAGAATCCACCTGCCAATGCAGGAGATGAAGATTTAGTCCCTTGGTCTAGAAGACCCCCTAGAGTAGGAGATGGCAACCCACTTCAGTTTTCTTACCTGGAAAATCTGCCAGAACAGAGGAGCCTGGCAGGCTGAAGTCCATGGGATTGCAAAGAGTCACACATGACAGAGCATGCATGAATCATCATTATTAATTTTAATTATCACATGAATTTTGTGTGATATATTGATTGCATTAATGATACCTTCGCCATTCACATACTCTTTTTCATACTCTTTCTCCCACCAATGGATGGATGATATTTCTGTCCCTTGATTTTGGTTGGACATGTGACTCATATGGATAAAAATATGTTATCAAATCATATGCAAAATGAGTCTGTAAAAGGAGACACATGCTTCCACTTGTGCTCTTACATCTTTGTCTCTGTCATAAGCCCAAGCTGGTCTGCTGGAAGATGAAGGCATGGCCCGGTGACTTGTGTAGCCCAGGCAGTTGTGTTCCAGACATGTCAGATCCCAGCTATGACCAGAATGCCCAGGTAAGCTCAGCCTTAAAAACTCACCCCCAGACGCAAGAACTAAGTATACCTTATGTTTATGTCATTACATTCTAGAGGTTTCTGCCTATGTGGAATTCTAGGAATTTTGTTGTTTATAGTCTTACATTCACTTTGAGTTAATTTTTGTATGTAGTGTAAGATAGTTATTGCTGTTAAGGCATCAAGACATGTCTCATACTTTGCGACCTGATGAACTGGAGCATACCAGGCCTCCCTGTCCTTCACTATCTCCCAGAGTTTGCTCAAACTCATGTCCATGGAGTCAGTGATGCCATCCAACCATCTCATCCTCTGTTGCCCCCTTCTCCTGCCTTCAGTCTTTCTCAGCATCAGGGTCTTTTCCAATGAATCAGCTCTTTGCATCAGGTGGCCAAAGTTGGAGCCTCAGCTTCAGCATCAGAATATTCAGTGTTGATTTGTTTAGAGTTGACAGGTTTGATCTCCTTGCTGTCCAAAGGACTCTCAAGAGTCTTCTCTAGCACCACTCTATGAAAGCATCAATTCATCAGTGCTCAGCCTTCTTTAAGGTCCAACTCTCACATCTGCACATGACTACTGGAAAAACCATTGCTGTGACTATACTGATCTTTGTCGGCAAAGTGATATCTCTGCTTTTTAATATACTATCCAGGTTTATCATAGCTTTTCTTTCAAGGAGCAACCATCTTTTAATTCCTTAGCTGTTGTCACCATCCACAGTGATTTCGGGCCCAAGAAAATGAAGTTTGTAACTGTTTCCACTTTTTCCCCATCAATTTGCCATGAAGTGATGGGACCAGATGCTATGACCTTTGTTTTTTAAATGTTGACTTTTAAGCCAGGTTTTTCACTCTCCTCTTTCACCTTAGTCAAGAGGTTCTTTAGTTCCTCTTCACTTTCTGCCATTAAAGTGGTATCATCTGCATATCTGAGGTTGTTAGTATTTCTCCTGGCAATCTTCATTCCAGCTTGTGAGTCAACCAGCCCAGCATTATGCATGGTGTACTCTGCACAGATATTAAATAAGTAGAGTGACAATATACAGCCTCAAAGTACTCCTTTCCCAATTTTTGAACCAGTCCATTGTTTCATGCCCAGTTCTAACTGTTGTTTATTGACATGCATACAGTTTTCTCAGGAGGCAGGCAAGGTAGTCTGTTATTCCCATTTCTATTTTAAGGATTTTCCACAGTCCATTGTCATCCACACAGTCAAAGGATTTAGCAGTCAATGAAGCAAAAGTAGATTTTTTTTTAATTCATTTGATTTTTCTATGATCCAGCAGATATTGGAAACTTGATCTCTGGTTCCTCTGCATTTCTAAACCTAGCTTGTACTTCTGGAAGTTCTCGATTCACCTACTGCTGAAGCTTAGGTCGAAGGATTTTGAGCATAATCTTGCTAGCATGTGAAATGAGTGTAATTGTACAGTAATTTGAACATTCTTTGGCATTGCCTTTCTTTGGGATTGTAATGAAAACTGACCTTGTCCAGTCCTGTGGCCACTGCTGTGTTTTCCAAATTTGCTGGCATATTGAGTGTAGTACTTTAATTGAGATGTAGCAGCAGAATCTTTGAGGATTTGAAATAGGTCAGCTGGAATTCCATCACCTCCACAAACTTTGTTCATAGTGATGCTTCCTAAGATCCACTTGACTTCGCATTCCAGGGTGTCTGGCTCTAGGTGTGTAACCACACCACCATGGTTATCTGGGTCATGAAGATTTTTTTGCACACTTTTCTGTATATTCTCCACCTCTTCTTAGTCTCGTCTGTTTCTGTTAGGACCTTGCCATTTCTTCCCTTTTTGTGCACATCTTTGCATGAAATATTCTCTTGGTTTCTCTAATTTTCTTGAGGAGGTCTCTAGTATTTCCCATTCTATTGTTTTCCTCTATTTCTTTGCATTGTTCAGTTAAGAAGACTTTCTTCTCTTTCCTTGCTATTCACAGGAACTCTGCATTCTGTTAGGCTTTCCCTTTCTCCTTTCCTTCTCTTCTCAGCTATTTGTAAGGCCTCTTCAGACAACCTCTTTGCTTTTACATTTCTCTTCTGGAGGATGGTTTTAGTCACCACCTCCTGTACAATGGTACGAACCTCCATCCATAGTTCTTCAGGCACTCTCTACCAGATCTAGTCCCTTGAATCTATTCATCACCTCTGCTGTATAATCATAAGGGATTTGATTTAGGTCATACCTGAATGGCATACTGGTTTTCCCTATTTTCTTCAACTTAAGTCTGAATTTTGCAATGAGGAGCTCATGATCTGAGCTATAGTTAGGTCCAGATCTTGTTTTTGCTGACTGTATAGAGCATCTCCATCTTCAGCTGCAAAGAATATAATCAATCCGATTTCAGTATTGGCCATTTAGTGGTGTCCATGTGTAGAGTCTTCTCTTGTGCTGTTGGAAGAGGGTGTTTGCTACGACCAGTGCATTCTCTTGGTAAAACTCTGTTAGTCTTTGCCCTGCTTCATTTTGTACTTCATGGCCAAACTTGCCTGCTATTCCTGGTATCTCTTGACTTCCTACTTTTGCATTCCAGTCCCCTATGATGAAAAGGACTTTTTTTTTTTTTTTTTTTGGTGTTAGTTCTCGAAGGTCTTGTAGATCTTCATAGAGTCATTCAACTTCAGCTTCTTTGGCATTAGTGGTTGCAGCACAGACTTCCATTACTGTAATGTTGAATGGTTTGCCTTGGAAACAAATCGAGATCATTCTGTCATTTTTGAGATTGCACCCAAGTGTTGCATTTCTGACTCATGAGGACTATCCATTCTTTTTAAGGGATTCATTTGATTTCACTGATGTCTACATTGTCAATGTTCACTCTTCCTATTTCCTAATTTACCTTGATTCATGGATCTAACATTCCAGGTCCCTATGAAATATTGTTCTTTAGAGCATCAGGCTTTATGTTCACCACCAGACACAACCACAACTGGGCATCATTTCCACTTTGGCTCCAGCCTCTTCATTTCTTTCTGTAGCTGTTTCTCTATTCTTCTCCAGGAGCGTATTAGACACCTACCAACCCAGGAGGCTTGTCTTTCATATCTTTTTTCTTTTTCATACTGTTCATGAAGTTCTCAAGGCATGAATTCCGAAGTGGTTTGCCAGTCCCTTATCCAGTGGATCACATTTTGTCAGGCCCTGACCAGCAGGGACATGACCTTCTGCTGCCAAGGGAGTTGGGTGACACTTCTGGTGCCCTAGTTGTTCCACTGTTAGTCTCCATTGAGTGTGTCCCATTTTATTCTTTTGCATGTGACTTTCCAACTTTGCCAACACCATTTATTCAAGAGACTCCTTTCCTCATTGTATACTTTTGCCTCCTTTGTCATAGTCCAATTGACCACATGTGTGGGTTTATTTCTGGGCTCTCTATTTTCTCTATTCTGTTGCATTCATCTATGTGTTTGTTTTATGCTAATATCATATTGTTTTTAATTACAATAGCTTTGTAACATAGTTTGAAATCATGGAATGTGATACTTCCAATCTCATTTTTAAGATTGATTTGACTATTTAAGATCACTTGTGATTCCATAAATATTCCATAAAAAGTTTATGATTGTTTCTTCTATTTCAGAATATTTATAGTGGTTGAACTGAATCTGTAAATTTTTGGTAATATTAACAATATTAATTTCTCTAATATTTAAGCATGGAATGTCATTCCATTTATTTGTGTCTCCTTCAGTTTCTTTCAACAGTGTCTTACAGTTTTAACTGCATGTGTCCTTTACCTCCTTAGTTAAATTTATCCCTAAGTACTTTATTCTTTTTGATGCGTTGTAAATGGGACTGTTTTCTTTAATCTTCTTTTTAATAGTTAATTGTTAGTGAATAAAAATGCGGCAGACTTGTCTATGTTGATGTAACTTGAAAATTTACTGAATTAACTTATTAGATCTGATAGTTTTTGGTAGGATCTTTTGGGTTTTCTATGTATATGTTATCCACAAATAACAATAGAACAGTAGTTTTATTTCTTTCCAATTTAGATGTCTCTCCCCCCCCCCTACTTTTTTCTGCCTGCTTGCTCTGGCTACGAATTCCAACACTATATAGCACAAAAGTAGTGAGAGTTAACATCCTTGTCCTGTTTCTGATTTTAAAGGAAAAGCTTTCAGCTTTTTCCCTTGAGCATGATGTTAGCTGTGGGCTTGTCATAAATACATTATGTTGAGATACAGTCTCTCTATATCCACTTTTTTTCTCTTTCCATCCCCACCTCCTCTCTCAGTCCTTTCTGCTTTGATGTTTCCCAACTGGGTCTTCTTCTTCTTTTTTTTTAATTGGAGGATGATTGTTTTACAGTATTGTGTTGTTCTCTGCAGTACAACAACACGAATCATCATAATTGTATCAAAACCACCTCCTTCATGAGCCTCCCACCATCCCACCCCTCTAGGTCATCACATAGTGCCACGCTGGGCTCCCTCGATTATGGAGCAACTTATCACCCTCAGTCACTATCTATTTTACACGTGGTAGTGTATATATGTCAATGCGACTTTCTCCATTCATTCCACTCTTCCCTTCCTGTATGTGTCCATAAGTTTATTCTCGATATCTGCATCTCCATTCCTTCTCTGCAAAAAGATTCATCAATACCATTTTTCTAGACCCCATATATATGCATTAGTGTACTATATTTGCTTTTTTCTTCCTGACTTATTTCACTCTGTATAACAGGCTCTAGGTACACCCACCTCACTAGAACTCACTGAAATTCATTCTTTATCCCATCACTTCATGCGAAACAGACAGGGAAAAAGTGGAAACAGTGTCAGACTTTATTTTTCTGGGCCAAAAATCACTGCAGATGGTGACTGCAGCCATGAAATTAAAAGACACTTACTCCTTGGAAGAAAAGTTATGAGCAACCTAGATAGCATATTCAAAAGCAGAGATATTACTTTGCCGACTAAGGTTCATCTAGTCAAGGCTATGGTTTTTCCTGTGGTCATGTATGGATGTGAGAGTTGGACTGTGAAGAAGGCTGAGCACCAAAAAGTTGATGCTTTTGAACTGTGGTGTTGGAGAAGACTCTTGAGAGTCCCTTGGACTGCAAGGAGATCCAACCAGTCCATTCTGAAGGCGATCAGCCCTGGGATTTCTTTGGAAGGAATGATGCTATAGCTGAAACTCCAGTACTTTGGCCACCTCATGCAAAGAGTTGACTCATTGGAAAAGACTCTGATGCTGGGAGGGATTGGGGGCAGGAGGAGAAGGGGANTTCCCTGGTGGCTCAGAGGTTAAAGCATCTGCCTCCAGTGTGGGAGACCCGGGTTCAATCCCTGGGTCAGGAAGATCCCCTGGAGAAGGAAATGGCAATCCACTCCAGTATTCTTGCCTGGAGAATCCCATGGACAGAGAAGCCTAGTAGGTTACAGTCCAGGGGTCGCAAAGAGTCAGACACGACTGAGCGACTTCACCTTCATATATATATATATACACACACACACACACACACACACCACGTCTTCTTTATCCATTCATCTGCAGATGGGCATCTAGGTTGCTTTCATGTCCTAGCTTTTATAAATAGTGCTCTATGAGTACTTAGGTACATGTGTCCTTTTAAATTATGGGGTTTTATTTTTTAATTAATTTTTATTTTTTTAGTTTGTTTTGCTTTACAATCCTGTATTCGTTTTGCTACACATCGACATGGATCAGCCACAAGTTTTCTCATGGCACATGCTGGGTCATATGGCAGCCATATTCCTAGTTTTCTTAAGGAATCTTCATACTATTCTCAATAATGGCTGCATCAATTTACATTCCTACCAACAGTGCAAGAGAGTTCCATTTCTCCACATCCTCTCCAAAATTTATTGCTTGTAAATTTTTTGATGATGGCCATTCTGACTGATAAGAGGTGATACATTTGTAGTTTTGATTTATATTTCTCTAATAATGAGCAATGTTGAGCATTTGTTCATGTGTTTAGTAGCTATCTCTTCCCAGCCACCACCCCTGGCCTTAGGCAGGGGGTAGCTCCTCCTGGATGCTGTTCCTGACCTCGGACGTGGGGTAGCTCCTCTTGGCCGAGAAGTCAGTGGCAGCAGCTGAGAGGAGCAACCCCACATCCAAGGAGCAGTGGTTGCACGGGTGCAAGAGGGTCAAGAGGAGCTACTCCATGTTCAAGGTCAGGAGGGGCGCAGTGAGGAGATACCCTTCATCCAAGGTAAGGAGCAGCAGCTGTACTTTGCTAGAGTAGCCATGAAAAGATACCCTTCGTCCAAGGTAAGAGAAGCCCAAGTAAATGGTAGATGCTGCAGGAGTGCGTCAGAGGGCAGACACACTGAAACCATAATCACAGAAAACTAGTCAATTTAATCACATGGACCACAGCCTTGTCTAACTCAATGAAACTAAGCCATGCAATGTGGGGCCACCCAAGATGGACGGGTCATAGTGGAAAGGTCTGACAGAATGTGGTCCACTGGAGAAGGGAATGGCAAGCCACTTCAGGAGTCTTGTCTTGAGAAGCCCATCAACAGTATGAAAAGGCAAAATGATAGGATACCAAAAGAGAAACTCCCCAGGTCATTAGGTGCCCAATATGCTACTGGAGATCAGTGGAGAAATAACTCCAGAAAGAATGAAGGGATGGAGCCAAAGCAAAAACAATACCCAGTTGTGGATGTGACTGGTGATAGAAGCAAGATCCGATGCTGTAAAGAGCAATATTGCATAGGAACCTGGAATGTCAGGTCCATGAATCAAGGCAAATTGGAAGTGGTCAAACAAGAGATGGCAAGGGTGAACATCGACACTCTAGGAATCAGAGAACTAAAATGGACTGGAATGGGTGAATTTAACTCAGATGATCATTATATCTACTACTGCGGGCAGGAATCCCTCAGAAGAAATGGAGTAGCCATCATGGTCAACAGAGGAGTCCGAAATGCAGTACTTGGATGCAATCTCAAAAATGACAAAATGATCTCTGTTCATTTCCAAGGCAAACCATTCAATATCACAGTAATCCAAGTCTATGCCCCAACCAGTAATGCTGAAGAAGCTGAAGTTGAATGGTTCTGTGAAGACCTACAAGACCTTTTAGAACTAACATGAAAAAAAGATGTCCTTTTCATTATGGGGGACTGGAATGCAAAAGTAGTAAGTCAAGAAACACCTGGAGTAACAGGCAAATTTGGCCTTGGAGTATGGAATGAAGCAGAGCAAAGACTAATAGAGTTTTGCCAAGAGAACACACTGGTCATAGCAAACAGAGGATGAGGAGGCTGGATGGCATCACTGACTCGATGGACGTGAGTCTGATGAACTCCGGGAGTTGGTGATGGACAGGGAGGCCAGGCATGCTGCGATTCATGGGGTCTCAAAGAGTCGGACACAACTGAATGACTGAACTGATTTCCATTTTTATTTGCACGGGCTATGTTTTGATTTCTCCTTTTATTTCTTTGTTGACCAATTCATGTTCAGTAGCATTTTGTTTAATTGTCGCACATTTGTGGTTTTCCCAATTTTATTCTTATAATTGATCTCATTTCATACCATTGTGGTTGGAAAGATTCTTGGTATGATTACAATATTCTTAAGTTTATTAATACTTATTTTAATGCCTAATATATAATATTACTATTCTGAATTATGTTCCATGTGCACTGGAAAAGAATGTGTTGTTTTGAATGGAATATTCTATATAAAATCAATTAAATCTACCCAATCTAATGTGTTATTTAAGGCTGATGTTTTGTTTTTTATTTTCTATTTGAATGATCTACCCGTTTATGTCACTGGTACATTAAAGTTTATATAGTGTTCTTGTATTGCTGTCCATTTTTTTATTTACTTCTGTTCAGTTCCAATTTAGTTCAGTCGCTCAGGCATGTCTGACTCTTTGAAACCATGGACTACAAGCTTCTCTGTCCATCACCAATATTTGCTTTATATACTTTGGTACTCCGATATTGAGTGCATAGATATGTTACATCTTCTTGCTGGATTGACCTTTTTATCATTATTTAATACCTATGTTTGTCTTTTATGAAAAGTTTTTGTTTTACTGGAGTGGGTTGCCATTTCCTTCTCCAAGGGATCTTCCCAACCCAGGAATCAAATTTGGGTCTCTTGCATTACAGGCCGATTCTTAAGTTGACCAAATTATGAGGGAAGTTACTAAATTATAAGGGAAACAGCATGTTATATATAATAAACTTCTCTGCTCTCCCAAGACTTCCAGCAGAAAATTTGCAGCCAAGGAGGGAGTGGCATGGTATATTCAAAGTGTTGAAAGGAAAGAGAAAATAAAAACAAAACAGAAGTTCCAACAAAGAATATCTACTTGACAGAGCTAATGTTTAGAATTGAAGGAAAGATACAAAATTTCCCAAATAAACAAAAGCTAAAGATGCTTATCACCACTAAACAATGGTAGAACTCTGTGACTTCCATTGGTACTTTCTTAAATTTTTATCTTTTGGGAAGTTTTCACTGTATTCATCCTTTCTCCTGTTTGGTGAACATCTTTATGACCATTACTTTGAACTCTTTATCAGAAAAATTACTTATGTCAGTTTCATTTGGGCTTTTTCAAGGGTTCTAGCTTATTATTTTGTTTGGAACATATTCTTTTGTCTTCTCATTTCTCTTGAGTTGTTTATTTCTCTGTATTAATGAACCAACAGCTACCTCTCCCTGTCTTGAAGGAGCAGCCTTACACAGAAGAACCTTATTATTTAAATGTGCTCTGGCTCTTAGTTGTCACTTGTAACTTTGTGATTGTCTAAGGAACCTGATTTGTTCTTCTTTGGTCACACTTGTTGATGATATGTCAAGATTTGTGAGTGTTCCTGTATGACATAAATCATAGCATGTTCCTTTATAATCCACCTCCTAGAGTACTGGAAATAAAAACAAAAATAAATAAGTGGGATCTACTTAAACTTAAAAGATTTTTCACAGCAAAGGAAACTATAAGCAAGGTGAAAAGACAACCCTCAGAATGGGAGAAAATGACAGCAAATGAAACAACTGACAAAGAATTAATTTTCAAAATATAGAAGCAGCTCATACAACTCAGTACCAGGAAAACAAACAACCTGATCAAAAGTGGGCAAAAAGCCTAAATAAACATTTCTCCAAATAATACACACAGATGGATAATAAACCCAGAAAGAGATGCTCAGCCTCACTCATTATCAGAGAATTGCAAATCAAAACTACAGTGAGATATCACCTCACACCAGTCAGAATGGCCATAATCAAAAAATCCACAAACCATAAGTTCTGGAGAGGGTGTGGAGAAAAGGGAACCCCCCTACTCTACTGGTGGGAATGCAAATTAATACAGCCACTATGGAGACAATATGGAGATTCCTTAAAAACTAGGAATAAAACCACCATATGACCCAGCAGTACCACTTCTTGGCATATACTAAGAGGAAACCAAAACTGAAAAAAACCTATGTACCCTAATGTTCATTGCAGCACTATTTACAATAGCCAAGACAATGAAGCAACCTAGATGTCCATTGATAGATGAATTGATAAAGAAGCCATGGTACATATACATAGTGAAATACTGCTGCTGCTAAGTCGCTTCAGTCGTGTCCAACTCTGAGCGACCCCATAGACGGCAGCCCACCAGGCTCCGCCATCCCTGGGATTCTCCAGGCAAGAACACTGGAGTGGGTTTCCATTTCCTTCTCCAATGCATGAAAGTGAAAAGTGAAAGTGAAGTCGCTCAGTCATGTCCGACTCTTCATGACACCATGGACTGTAGCCTACCAGGCTTTTCCATCCATGGGATTTTCCAGGCAAGAGTACTGGAGTGGGATGCCATCGCCTTCTCCAAGTGAAATACTACTCAGATATAAAAAGGAACACATTTGAATCAGTTCTAATGAGGTGGATGAACCTAAAGCCTATTATACAGAGTGAAGTAAGTCAAAAAGAGAAAAAACAAATACCATATATTAGCATATACATATGGAACATAGAAGGATGGTATTGATGAACATGTTCGCAGAGCAGGAATGGAGATGGAGACGTAGAAAGCAGACTTATGGATAAGGATGGGGAAGAAGAGGGAGAGAGTGAGATGAATGCAGAGAGTAGCATGGATTCATATACACTAACATATGTAAATAGACAGCCAATGGGAATTTGCTGAATGACTCGGGGAACTCAAACAAGGGCTCTGTAATAACCTAGATGGGTGGGAATGGGTGGGAGGTGGCAGGGAGATTCAAGAGAGAGAGGACACATGTACACCTATGGCTAATTCATGCTGAGGTATGACAGAAATGAAACCAATACTGTTAAGCCATCATCAATTTAAAATAAATATTAAAAAAGAAAAAAATTAATAAAATAAAAAGAAGTATTTGTGAGTGTTCTAGAGTAAGGGATCCCAGTCAGAACCTAGTTTCTGATTAGAAGCTGAGCCTTCAGACTTATCTTTAAGATATGCAAATATGTACTGTCCTGTGGGATCACAATTGTAAACGCTGCTGGCCTCCAGATCAGATGGTCTGGAGGTGTCCTTTTGGTTAATAGTTATAAAAATCGGGGCTCCAGTCAAGTGTGTGAACTCCTTTCTGCAAGGTACCACAGAGCCCTAGCGCAGCCCATGAGAGCTTAGTGGTGAATGGTGAACGGTGCCATCAGATTCGTGGTCTCTGAAGGAGAAGATTTAACTCTGGTACCAAAGACAGTCTCAGTCCCTCAGAGCTTTGTGTAGATTTTATTTAAAGGAAAGCAACAGAAAAAGCTTCTGACATAGGCATCAGAAGGGGGCAGGAGAGTACCCGCCTCACTAGTTTAAAGTGGGGGGGCTTATATACTTCTCAACTAGTTGCTGAGCGTAGGTTAAAAAAAAAATATGTCAAGGCTGTGAGAATTTTGCTCAGACCCTTTCCTGTAACAGACATTCTGGGATGACATCAGCACGAGATAAGCCAGAAGGAACAGGTTAACTCAGAGCTCAAGACTGTGGAAGATTTACCCAGGCATTCTCCCACAACATCCATTCAAAGCTCAAAAAAGGGATGTCCTTGAACAAGAGATGCTTGTTCGGTAGGTCACAAGGCCTTCTTGTCTAAGGCAAAGAAATGTGAAAAAGAAAGAACGTTTACCTCCTCCTTAAAGGGGCCTCAGGCTTGGACTCCTTATCAACCTGCCTAAGTTAATTCTCTCACCAGCTACAATGAGGTGTTGCCCCCTGTCTCCTGTTCCCTGAGAGGACTTTTGTAGCCTCTGAATGTGTGGTAAACTCCTAGTGTTTCCCTCAGGTTGAAGCTCTATGACTAGCAAATAGAGCGTTTCATTCTGCTATTTATGTAGTGCCCTGAGGTGGTAGCCTACAAACGTTCCCCACTCAGAGGACGCAGAAATACAATTTCCCTTGCCACCATAGTCAGGAACCCAAGTTGTGTCCCTTGTGTGGGCTGTGTGTGCCCACACAGCTTGGGTTGGCTGCAGGAGTGGCCCAGGGGTGAGACACTCTTCAGCACCAGCAGGTTATAGGGTCAGTACGGAAATCATGCCATCAGTGCCTGCAAGATGGGAGATCTGGGTTCCATCCTTGGGTTGGGAAGAACCATTGGAGAAGAGATAGGCTACCCACTTCCGTATTCTTGGGCTTCCCTGGTGGCTCAGCTCGTAAAGAATCTGCCTGCAATGTGGGATACCTGGGTTCAATCCCTGGGTCAGGAAGATCCCCTGGAGAAGGGAAAGGCTATGCATTCCAATGTTCTGGCCTGGAGAATTCCATGGACTCTAGTCCATAGGGTGTCAAAGAGCTGGACACAACTGAGTGACTCTCACTTTTAGCACCTCCATCTGGCAGATGCTTTAAGATGAGCAGATGGTTGTTCTTCACATGTACTATGGGTGCTTTTCAAATTCTGCTTTTGTGCTATATCCCAGGGCATGTGGGTCCTTTAGGGGCAGAGTGCTTGAAGACTCTATTCCCTACAGTCCTATCATTCTCCTGGATGAAAGTCTCGTTGGTTTTCAAAGCCAGATGTTTGGGGGGCTTGTTTCTCTGGTACAAGTCCCAAGGATTGGGATACCTGATGTTAGGCACAGATCTCCACCCCAGTCCTGGGAGAGTAGCTCCATATTTGTGAAATCCTTCCTAACTGTTAGTCATTGCACTGAGTATAGGGTTCTCATCTTTATATAAAAATTAATTTTATTGGATTATAGTTGCTTTACAATATTGTATTGTACAGCAAAGTAAATCAGTCATACACATACACAGATCACCTCCCTTCTGGACTTCCTTCCCACTCAGAGCACCACCGTGAAGTAAGCACAGTTCCCTGTGGTATACAATAAGTTCTCATTAGCTACCTATTTTACATTATACATAGTATCAGTAGTGTACACATGTCAATTCCAGTCCTATTCATCTGGATCTTTTCTTTTATCCTTCATTGTGGAAGTGCTACTCAGCTAGGTTTCAGGTCACTTTCAAAGGGAATTGACCCATGTGTAACTACAGACTTACTGTGTCCTTGGGAGGATGTGAGTTCAGGATCTTATGCTGCCATCTCACACTGCCTCCTCTAAGTGACTACATTTTGAGACGGTTGATTATGTGGTACTCTTTTGGCAGTAGGTAACTCACCTACTACCGTGGGCATCCTTTTATACTAGGAGATAATAATGAAGATTATTAAAACCATATCATTAATACTTTTTTAGCTGGTAGAGGAGGAGAGGAAGAAAAAGAAAAAATAGGAAATTTTTGTTGTTCTGTAAAACAAAACTACTAGTATTTATTTTTATTAATCAAGTATAGAAAGCAAATGGGTTCATTTGGCATTATAGGAAAACATAGTCACTACAAGCTGTCAGTGCTAGCACTGGATGAGTCAATGTGAAGTCAGGGGCTAGGAGTTGAGAGAGGAAGTGAAACATACACTACCTCTGACACCAGCCCTGCAGGCAGTTTTGGTTATTTCCAATTAAATGAGAAAGTTAGGCCAAAAATATGGGTTTTTAGTATGTTGGTAGATTGATCAAAAATAAAATATAGGGCACCTAGTTCTATTTGCATTTCAGATAAACAACAAGTACTATTTTAAGTATGCCCTGTATATTACACATCTGCTATTCTCCAGGCATTGAGATCTCTGGGGAAAGGATTTGAAAAATGGAGAACGAATTTAATTTTAAATAGTGCTTTACTTGTCAGTTTCTGCTATTTGTTTTCTGGTTAAGGAATAATGCCCAAAAGTACCTTCAGCCATGTTCTATAGAATAAGTGATCAGTTGCTACCATGTGTGAAGGTAGAATGCAACACAGAATGTGGATCTGGTAGAAAAATCTAAATTTTCCAACCCCTCATCCATTGAAAATACTTGTGAATTCACCCATAAACACTGTGACAAGCAAAACACATGGAAATTGGAAAAATGAGTATCCTTTACTTGCTGGCTGTTGATTTGATTATATACTAATGTCCATCCTCAAATACTTCAGATATAATTCTCTTTTCAAAATTGTATTCCTTCTTTTTTTAATAATTATAAAATAAGAAAGTAAAAATATTAAGTTAAAAAGAGAAAAGTAGGGGGCGGTCCTAAGATGGCAGAGGAATAGGATGGGGAGACCACTTTCTCCCTGACAAATTCATCAATAGAACATTTAAATGCTGAGTAAATTCCACAAAACAACTTCTCAATGCTGGCAGAGGACATCAGGCATCCAGAAAAGCAGCCTATTGTCTTCGAAAGGAGGTAGGACAAAATATAAAAGACGAAAAATGAGACAAAAGAGGTAGGGACGGAGCTCCATCCCAGGAAGGGAGTCTTAAAAAGAGAGAAGTTTCCAAACACAGGAAACACTCTCACTGCCGAGTCTGTGGTGAGACTTGCAAGCACAGAGGGCAACATAACAGGGAGGAAAAAAAAATAATTAAAACCCACAGATTATGAGCTCAGTGGTAACTCCCACAGCAGAGCAGTGCAAACGCCTGTACCCCACACTAGCAAGTGGGGGCTGGGCAGGGAGGTGCGGGCTGCATTGCTTAGTGTAAGGACCGGGCCTGAATGCCCAGAGGGCAATCTGAGTGAACTAACTTGGGCTAGCAAACCAGACTGTGGGATAGCTACCACGTGAAAAGCCCTAATCTAAGACACCGCCAGGCCCATGCACAGAACAAAGGACTGAACAGAACTAGCTGGCTGCAGACCATCCCCCTCCAGTGACAGGCAGCCAGAGCCAGAAGTGGGCAATCACAGCCACAGCCCTAGAGAGACATTATCTACCAAACTGCAAGCAGGCTTCTTTGCTAAGACTTCTTAGGGTTCTGGATGGTCCACATCCGCCTGAGAAGGTACATCAGTTGTACACCCAGAAAACCGAGTGGCAGGGACGGGAGAGGCGATAAGTCATAGTGACTGTGCTCGCCAAACAAACACCTCATCACCTGAGCTGCTCGGACCTGGGAAGGGCAATAAAGCAGGCCCAACCGAGTCTGTGCCTCTGAGGACTACCCAAATGCCTGAACCTCAGCGGCTTAGACCTGGGAGGTGCATGCAGCCCAGGGCAGGCCTTGGACAGTTCCTGGCGGAGCAACCTACAGCCTGAGCAGTGTGGGCAGGGAGGGCACACGTGCCGTGAGTGGGGGGCAGGCCCAGTGCGGCAAAGACACTGCGAGCACATGACAGTGTTATTTGTTTGCAGTGTCCCTCCCTCCCCACAGTGCGACTGAACAAGTGAGCCTAAAAAAAATTGTCCACCACCGCCCTCCTTGAGTCAGGGCAGAAATCAGACACTGAAGAGACCAGCAAACAGAAGCTAAAACAGAGGGAACAGCTTTGGAAGTGACAGGTGCAATAGATTAAAACCCTGTCATTAGTACCGGCTACATAGGAAGGGGCCAGCAGTTCAGTTCAGTTCAGTCACTCAGTCGTGTCTGACTCTTTGCGACCCCATGAATCGCAGCATGCCAGGCCTCCCTGTCCATCACCAACTCCCGGAGTTCACTCAGACTCACGTCCATTGAGTCAGTGATGCCATCCAGCCATCTCATCCTCGGCCATCCCCTTCTCCTCCTGCCCCCAATCCCTCCCAGCATCAGGGTCTTTTCTAATGAGTCAACTCTTCGTGTGAGGTGGCCAAAGTACTGGAGCTTCAGTTTGAGCATCATTCCTTCCAAAGAAATCCCAGGGCTGATCTCCTTCAGAATGGACTGGTTGGACCTCCTTGCAGTCCAAGGGACGCTCAAGAGTCTTCTCCAACACCACACTTCAAAAGCATCAATTCTTTGGCGCTCAGCCTTCTTCACAGTTCAACTCTCACATCCATACATGACCACAGGAAAAATCATAGCCTTGACTAGATGGACCTTAGTCGACAAAGTAATGTCTCTGCTTTTGAATATGCTATCTAGATCTTGAGAAATATAAGGACCGAGGAACTAGCTGAAAATGAACTGACATCACACTGCCCACAACAACACCAGAGAAAGTCCTAATATATTTTTACTATTTTTATGATCATTCTTTTTAAATTTTTTTTTAAATTTTTAAGTCTTCTATTACTCCTTTAATTTTCATTTTTATAACCTACTATTACTTTGCAAAAAAAAAAAACCTATTTTTTAAAGCAAACTTCATTTATACATAATTTTTATAATTGTTGTGACTTTTTTATTTCTTTTCTTTAATATTGTATTTTTGAAAATCCAGCTTCTACTCTAGATTTTTAATATTTGCTTTTTGGTATTTGTTATCAATTTTGTGCCTTTAAGAACCCAATCTTCAGTACCCATCACTTGTGAGCGAGATTACTGGCTTGACTGCTCTCTCCTCCTTTGGACTCTCCTTTTTCTCCACCAGGTCGCCTCTGTCTCTTCCCTCCCCCTACTCTTCTCTACCCAACTCTGTGAATTTCTGTATGTTCCAGACGGTGGAGAACACTTAGGGAACTGATTACTGGCTGGATCTGTCTCTCGCCTTTTCATTCCCCTCTTTTATCCTCCTGGCCACCTCTGTCTTCTTCCTCTCTCTTCTCTTCTCTGTATACCTCTGTGAACATCTCTGAGCGGTCCAGACTCTGGAGTGCACATAAGGAAGTGATTACTAGCTAGCTTACTCTCTCCTCTTTTGATTCCACCTCATCTCATTCAGGTCACCTCTAACTCCCTCCTCCCTCTTCTCTCCTCCATGTAACTCTGTGAACGTCTCTGGGTGTCCCTCACTGTGGAGAAACTTTTCATCTTTAACCTAGATGTTTTATGAACAGTGCTGTAAGGAAAAGGAGATGTAAATTCACTCCAGTACTTTCGCCTGGAAAATCCCATGAATGGAGGAGCCTGGTAGGCTGCAATCCATGGGGTCGCTAAGAGTCACACACGACTGAGCAACTTCACGTTCCCTTTTCACTTTCATGCATTGGAGAAGGAAATGGCAACCCACTCCAGTGTTCTTGCCTGGAGAATCCCAGGGACGGGGGAGCCTGGTGGGCTACTGTCTCTGGGGTTGCACAGACTCGAAATGACTAAAGCGACTTAGCAGCATAGAAGGAGAACTCTTGATACTATTGTAAAAATAAGACTGAAAACTAGAAGCAGGAGGCTTAAGTCCAAATCCTGAGAACATCAGAGAACTCCTGACTCCAGGGAACATTAATTGACAGGAGCTCATCAAACGCCTCCATGCCTACACTGAAACCAAGGACCACCCAAGGGCCAACAAGTGCCAGAGAAATACATATCACGCAAATTCTCCAGCAACACAGGAACACAGCCCTGAACTTCCATATATAGGCTGCCCAAAGTTACTCCAAACCCATTGACATCTCATAACTCATTACTGGACACTTCATTGCACTCCAGAGAGAAGAAATCCAGCTCCACCCACCAGAACACTGACACAAGCTTCCTTAATCAGGAAACCTTGACAAGCCACCTGTACAACCCCACCCACTGTGAGGAAACTCCACAATAAGGAGAACTCCACAAACTGCCAGAATACAGAAAGGCCACACCAAACTCAGCAATATAAACAGGATGAAGAGGCAGAGGAATATCCAGAAGGTAAAGGAACAGGATAAATACCCACCAAACCAAACAAAAGAGGAAGAGATAGGGAATCTACCTGAGAAAGAATTTCAAATAATGATAGTGAAAATGATCCAAAATCTTGAAATCAAAATGGAATCACAAATAAGTAGCCTGGACACAAGGATTGAGAAGATGCAAGAAAGTTTTAACAAGGACCTAGAAGAAATAAAAAAGAGTCAATATGTAATGAATAATGCAATAAATGTGATCAAAAACATTCTGGAAGCAACAAATAGTAGAATAACGAAGGCAGATGATAGGATTAGTGAAGTAGAAGATAGAATGGTAGAAATAAATGAATCAGAGAGGGGAAAAGAGAAATGAATTAAAAGAAATGAGGACAATCTCAGAGACCTCCAGGATGATATTAAATGCCCCAACATTAGAATCATAGGAGTCCCAGAAGAAGAAGACAAAAAGAAACACCATGAGAAAATACTTGAGGCGATAATCTTGAAAACTTCCCTAAAATGGGGAAGGAAATAATCACCCAAGTCCAAGAAACCCAGAGAGTTCCAAACAGGATAAACCCAAGGCGAAACACCCCAAGACACATATTAATCAAATTAACAAAGATTAAACACAAAGAACAAATATTAAAAGCAGCAAGGGAAAAACAACAAATAACCCACAAGGGGATTCCCATAAGGCTAACAGTTGATCTTTCAATAGAAACTCTTCAGGCCAGGAGGGAATGGCAAGACATACTTAGAGTGATGAAAGAAAATAACCTACAGCCCAGATTACTGTACCCAGCAAGGATCTCATTCAAATATGAAGGGGAAATCAAAAGCTTTACAGACAAGCAAAAGCTGAGAGAATTCAGCACCACCAATCAAGCTCTCCAACAAATTCTAAAGGATATTCTCTAGACAGGAAACACAAAAAAGGTGTATAAACTCGAATCCAAAACAATAAAGGAAATGGCAACGGGATCATATTTATCAATAATTACCTTAAACGTAAATAGGTTGAATGCCTTAACCAAAAGACAAAGACTGACTGAATGGATACTAAAAGAATACCCCTATATATGTTGTCTACAAGAGACTCACCTCAAAACAGGGGACACATACAGACTGAAAGTGAAGGGCTAGAAAAAGATATTCCACGCAAATAGAGATCAAAAGAAAGCAGGAGTAGCAATATTCATATCAGATAAAATAGACTTTAAAACAAAGGCTGTGAAAAGAGACAAAGAATGACACTAGATAACGATCAAAGGATCAATCCAAGAAGAAGACATAACAATTATAAATATATATGCACCCAACATAGGAGCACCGCAATATATAAGACAAACGCTAACAAGTATGAAAGGGGAAATTAACAGTAACACAATAATAGTGGGAGACTTTAATATCCCACTCACACCTATGGATAGATCAACTTAACAGAAAATTAACAAGGATACCCAAACTTTAAATGATACAATAGAACAGTTAGACCTAATTGATATCTAAACTACATTTCACCCAAAACAATGAATTTCACCTTTTTCTCAAGCGCACACGGAACCTTCTCCAGGATAGATCACATCCTGGGCCATAAATCTAGCCTTGGTAAATTCAAAAAAATTGAAATCATTCCAAGCATCTATTCTGACCACAATGCAGTAAGATTAGATCTCAATTACAGGAGAAAAACTACTAGAAATTCCAACATATGGAGGCTGAACAACACTCTGCTGAATAACCAACAAATCACAGAAGAAATCAAAATATGTATAGAAATGAATGAAAATGAAAACACAACAACCCAAACCTGTGGGACACTGTAAAAGCAGTGCTAAGGCGAAAGTTCATAGCAATACAGGCATACCTCAAGAAACAAGAAAAAAGTCAAATAAATAACCTAACTCTACACCTAAAGCAACTGGCAAAGGAAGAAATGAAGAACCCCAGAGTTAGTAGAAGGAAAGAAATCTTAAAAATTGGGGCAGAAATCAATGCAAAAGAAACAAACGAGACCATAGCAAAAATCAACAAAGCCATGAACTAGTTCTTTGAAAGGATAAATACAATTGGCAAACCATTAGCCAGACTTATCAAGAAACAAAGGGACAAACATCAAATCAATAAAATTAGAAATGAAAATGGAGAGATCACAACAGACAACACAGAAACACAGTATCATAAGTGACTTCTATCAGCAATTATATGCCAATAAAATGGACAATGTGGAAGAAATGGACAAATTCTTAGAAAAGTACAACTTTCCAAAAGTGAACCAGAAATAGAAAATCTTAACAGACCCATTACAAGCACGGAAATCGAAACTGTAATCAGAAATCTTCCAGCAAACAAAAACCCAGGTCCAGACGGCTTCACAACTGAATTCTACCAAAAATTTAGAGAAGGGCTATCACCTATCCTACTCAAATTCTTCCAGAAAATTGCAGAGGAAGGTAAACTTCCAAACTCATTCTATGAGGCCTCCATCACCCTAATACCAACACCTGACAAAGATGCCACACACACACACACACACACACACAACACACAAACTACAGGCCAATATCACTGATGAACATAGATGCAAAGATCCTTAACAAAATTCTAGCAATCAGAACCCAACAACACATTAAAAAGAACATACACCATGACCAAGTGTGCTTTATCCCAGGGATGCAAGGATTCTTCAATATCCACAAATCAATCAATGTAATTCACCACATTAACAAATTGAAAAATAAAAGCCATATGATTATCTCAATAGATGCAGAGAAACCTTTTGACAAAATTCAACATCCATTTACGATAAAAAACTCTCCAGAAAGCAGGAATAGAAGGAACATACCTCAACATAATAAAAGCTATATATGACAATCCCACAGCAAACATTATCTCCAATGGTGAAAAATTGAAAGCATTTCCCCTGAAGTCAGGAACAAGACAAGGGTGCCCACTTTCACCACTACTATTCAACATAGTTTTGGAAGTTTTGGCCACAGCAATCAGAGAAGAAAAAGAAATAAAAGGAATCCAAATTGGAAAAGAAGTAAAACTCTCACTGTTTGCAGATGACATGATCCTCTACATAGAAACCCTAAAGATTCCACCAGAAAATTACTAGAGCTAATCAATGAATATAGTAAAGTTGCCAGATATAAAATCAACACACAGAAATCCCTTGCACTCCTATACACTAATAATGAGATAATAGAGAAATTAAGGAAACAATTCCATTCACCATTGCAATTAAAAAAACAAAATACTTAGGAATATATATACCTAAAGAAACTAAAGACATATATATAGAAAACTGTAAAACACTGGTGAAAGAAATCAAAGAGGACACTAATAGATGGAGAGATATACCATGTTCATGGATCGGAAGAATCAATATAGTGAAAATAAGTATACTACCCAAAGCAATCTGTAAATTCAATGCAATCCCTATCAAGCTACCAATGGTATTTTTCACAGAGCTAGAACAAATAATTTCACAATTTGTATGGAGATACAGAAAACCTCAAATAGCCAAAGTAACCTTGAGAAAGAAAAATGGAACTGGAGGAATCAACCTGCCTGACTTCA
>SJXQ01012291.1:248106-274142 GCA_006408695.1 Aepyceros melampus
ACACGTGTATACCTGTAGTGGATTCATGGTGATGTATGGCAAAATACAATATTGTAAAGTAATTAGCCTCCAATTAAAATAAATAAATGTAATTTAAAAAAAAGGGGGGGGAGAAATATCACAATTTTTTAACCCCTGATATAGCTTTTAAAAAATAACTATTTATTTATCTGGCTGTGCTGTGTCTTCCATACTGCATGGGCTTTTTCTAGCTGCATCAAGTGGAGCTCCTCTCTAGTAGCAGTGTGTGAGCTTCTCACTGCAGTGGCTTCTCTTGTGTGTGCACTTTAGGGCGTGCGAGTTCAGCAGTTGTGCTACATGGGTTTAGTAGTTGTGCATCCTAGGCTCGAGAGCACAGGCTCAAGTTGTTGCACAAGGGGTTGCTCCATGGCAGTGGGGTCTTCCTGCATCAGGGATAGAGCCTGTGTCTCCTGCATTGACAGGCAGAGTCTTTACAACTGAACCACTAGGGAAGCCCTGAAATAACAGCTTTTAACATTCAGGTAAGAATCCTCTAACATTTCTATGTATACAGATAAACAGATTGATAGAGAGAGAGACCAATGATAGATATATATTGTGTTCCTCCCACCTCCCAGAAATAGAACTACATTTTACATGCCACTTTGTAACCTGTTACTGTTACTAATATATTGTGGACTTTTTTCATTGTCAAGAAATATACATTTACATCCTCATTTTTAAAGGTTACAGTCAGTGAGTCAACAATATTTAGTTGTTCCTACTAAATGAAGACATGCTGTATTTCATTGCACATATACATCATGGTAGATTTAACCAGTTCTCTATGGTTATATTTTACATTGTTTGCAATTATTCACTATTATAATCAACCCTACAACAAATATCCTTGTAATCCTACAACTCAACTGATAGCAATAGATGTGTCCAGACACACTAGAGAAGAGGCAATGTCTTTGGAAATATTATAATTTTACCAAGGCAAATTGCATGCACATTTCCAATTTTTATTCATATTACTAGATATTCAATCAAAAGTCTATAAAAAGACTAGTCAGTCAGTGAGTCACCAGACCATTTCGTCTCATTACTGCTGACAGCTCTTTCAGCTTATAGTCTATTTATTAGTACAATTACACTCCCGTGAGAAAACAAGCAAGGGGGAAGAAAAGAGGCTACTAAAACCAATCTCAGAAGGTTTCCAGCGTTTAGGCACATACATTGTTCCATTCATTATATGTTTAATGATTGCCAAATATGTGCCAAATCCTCTTCTGGGTATAGCACATAATAAGAACAGAATGGCTCCTTCCACGTGTCTTATGGTAGGATCAGAGGCACTTTGCTTACCACTTCCAAATGGTACATACTTCAACTATCAGAGCAGAGGTCCCCAACCTCCAGGATCTAATGTCTGATGATCTGAGGTGGAGTGATGTACTAATAATAGAAATAAAGTGCACAATAAATGTAATGTGCTTGAATCATCCCCAAACCATTCCTCCAACCCCAATCTATGGAAAAACTGTCTTCCATGAAAACTATTCCTGGTGCCAAAAAGGTTAGAGACCACTATATGAGAGTGTACAGAGACTGCCCATCTTCTCATACTCTCTCTAATGCCAAGTGTGTGCTCTTTGCCAACAATAATATACTCGTAAAATGCTACTGTCACAAGTAGTTGCAGGCTAACTTAAAAAGTTGACATAAAACAAGAAATCATAAATGTAATACATGAGTATCAAACATTTTTAAAGTATTTAAAATATATTTAGATGCATTGATTCTTCAAATTTTGAAGTACAGCCAAAGCCATTTCTATCTTGGGCATGCATCTGTTAAGGCAAACTTCTCAAGTGAATTACAAATACAAAGTATTGTTTTGGACATGCTATGAAATAAGTAGTTCCAAATAATACCAGTTCAAATACTTATTTATGAGTAAGGGTCATCTTCAGTGGGGAAAATGGAATACTAGGTACATGCTTCAGAAAAAGTATAAAAAGGGAACATCTTTTTAAAACTGAAACTAATCCTCTAGTTAGTTAACAGCTGGATTAGTCTGATTTCTCTGCAATAATCATGTAAAAAAAAAAAAAAAGACTCAATGCCATCAACACCACCTAGTTGTCTAACACATCACAATTCATGGGTTAGCTGTGACTTAGTTCAACTTGGCCCAGCTGAGCTGGCTCATCACCTGATTCCAGGCGGCTGCTCAGATTCAGTTTTCCTCCCTATGTCTCTCATTTTGAAAGTCAGGCTAAGAGGAAAACTTCAGTCTGGGCTATGATCTTCTCATGATGGATGTCAGAGGCTCAAGAGAACTCCCAGAAATTGACCAAACCTCATAAAGCCTTAGCTCAGAATTGACACATTTTCACTTCTATTCCTTTCTAGTGACTAAAATAAGTCACATGGGCAAGTCTAAGTCAGTGGAATGGGGAAATAAACTATCTATGGAGGAGAAGAAGTGTGGATGGGTAGTTGCCAAACATAACACAATCAGTCACATTCATTATCAGCTGTGCAAATGAAAAGCTAACATCAAAGATGGACCAGTTAATCAGATATATTGCAAATTAGTACAGACATCACACAACAAAGTGCTGCTTCAAACAAGCTGAACATAAATTGCTGAGGCATGTTATTAGAAATGCTAGATAGCAGAACTATGACATTTCAGGATTAGAAGGTTTTTTTGGTGTTTTTTTTTTTCAGTACATGATTGGATTTTCTTGCATAAATTACTGCTATAATTGGTCTTCTGTGATTTCCATTCTCTATTATAAAATGGAGAGAAGATCTAAAGTGCTCTAAACACACAGTCTTAAATTCTTATTGTTTTCATTTTTCTTACAATTGTATATATATTGTATATTTCAAGACCAGTAATATTTTTTCCTAATTCATTTTTAGTGAGACTTTCTAGACACACTCAACATAGAAGTAACAATAGTGATTTCTTCTTTAGTCATACATAATTAACATAACCAAATTATGTGATTGCAATGACAAGTATTGCTATTATAAAATGATTTGAGAACAAACATAACTGACTCATAGTATTATAAGTATGAGGCTCAACTGCTAAGAGTGCAAGTGCACTGCCACTTGCCATAGAGTTCCTTTTTCCTTCCCATTAATTAATCAATCAAATCAAATACATCTATTACTGGTTATGTAGTACAATGGAGTGGAGGGGCTTAATCTGGTAAGTCAGTTAAGTGGAGAATGTTGACTTAATTTTTATGTCTGATTACCAAATAAAGCATTTTTTAAAATATATATTAATTAGTCACATATATTTCCTAAAAAATGTATTGTTCTGTTTATAGAAACAAAATATTAATTTTTGTAATTAAGTAATCCACAGCAATGTTATGTATTAAGTTAAGGGAATGAACGTGATGAACTTCAAAGGCAAGAAATGTATTGGAAAATAACATTCAAAATTCAATCATCATCAACATACTATTACAAAACCTAATGCTTTGTATGTAAATATACATTTAAATTGAGTAGTATTTTATGACTCTTGAGAGTTCCTTGGACTGCAAGGAGATCCAACCAGTCCATTCTGAAGGAGATCAACCCTGGGTGTTCTTTGGAAGGAATGATGCTAAAGCTGAAGCTCCAGTACTTTGGCCACCTCATGCAAAGAGTTGACTCATTGGAAAAGACTTTGATGCTGGGAGGGATTGGGGGCAGGAGGAGAAGGGGATGACAGAAGATGACATGGCTGGATGGCATCACTGACTTGATGGACGTGAGTCGGAGTGAACTCTGGGAGATGGTGATGGACAGGGAGGCCTGGCGTGCTGCGATTCATGGGGTCGTAAAGAGTCGGACACAACTGAGTGACTGAATTGACTGAACTGACTGGTACTAGTTTATATTCAAACTTTGAATTTAATAAAGTTTTAATGTAAATAAACATCTGCTCATTTCATTAATGTATATTAGGCATGCAATAAAGAGCACTCATCAACAGGAAAGTTTCTTAAAGAAATCCTCAATTCTCTATGTTGCTCGGCTCTTTCTCTCCTTCTAAATAATTTATTCTTTCCTTTTTCTCTAAAGATAAACTGTTGGAATCAAGTCTTTCATCTGGCTGGATCTATGTCAAAAGTAAAGATCAGGAGGAGCTATGGAGATCTGCTTGAATCAAGACTCTATACTCAAGGCTACTCTGAAAGGCACTATCCATTCCTCACCAAAGAGGGAGGCAAGTGGCATCTGTGGAACTCCTGCCAAGTTAGGTTACTTTATCTGAGATCCATCTGACTTTTCTTAATGATAGGTAGCAAAATTGAGCTTCCAATTCAACATAAATTTCTCCCAGGTAGGAACTGGAAAAGACGTGCTATAGTGTCAAGCTATTTATGATGATCAGATGTGATAGGTTCAGGTCAGCCTGAATACATTTCTATTTCACCTCTCATAGATTATTTTTGCTCAGTGCATTACTGAAAGTTGAGACACTAACAGCGCTTGAATAAAATAGACCTAACAATGTCCAGGCTCAGAGAGAAAATAAAAGGCCTGCAGTTTCAAGATGGGTTGCACATCTTTACATAGAATAGGTGGTTCATAACAGATATAACTGAGAAATATAATTTTTGTTGCTGGAGGATTTCAAGTGACAGACTGACTGTTTTTATTATTTGTATTTATCACAGGCAATTGAAATTGGTGAGTTAGGAAATTAAGCTAAGGGGGAAAAATTAGTTCCAAGTAAAGCTTAGGAAGCAATTTCCACCCATGAAGTAATTAAGAAGTGAAATGAGTTTCTGTATTAGCTCTTGACACAGAGTCATTTTAACGAGAAACCCTCTTGGGAAAAGTATTAAAAGTAATCTTCACCAGTGGTCAAGCAGTAGCTGATTTTGAAGTTATAGAAATACAGTCCTTTATAGACAAGGTGTCTTTTTGCTCAACAAGGTATTAAACAGGGTCATTTCTTCCATTTTAATAGCTACAACTACTAGAAGAAAATGGAGGAAGGATATCAAGAGATTTTAGAATCACTTATGCAATCCTTTATGTTTTTGCTTTAATTACAAAGAATGTCACCTGTGTTATATTAAAAAATATTTAAACAAACAGAAGTGAAAAATGCAAGGATGAGGGGAATTCACCAAACACGCCTGTGCTTGGCTGCACCTTCATATCTCTTTCAGGGATAACTGACATTCTCTCACTGAATTCACGGCTGTGAATTTCTTAAAACTCTAACTGTTTCATTGTTAAAGAAGTCACACAGCTTAGTGTTGTCAAACTACACTCATCCCCCTAACCCACTCCAGATGCACTTCCAAGACAAACCACTCTCAACTGGAAAAAAAAAAAAAAAACTGTCTAACAATTCAGAATTATGTTTTATTCAGCAGACTTTCAACCTCAGGAGGTGCCAGGTATCATTCTTAGTCAACACCATTCTGGATACTGAAGGAAAGCTAGTCATTGGGCTAAGCATCTCTCAACCTAGGTTAAAAATCAATGCTTAAGTAACAGAAAGGAGAGACTTTTTCTTTCAATATCCTCTGAGGAAACATAATGATATGTGACTTTGTTATCACTGCATTGCAATAAAAATCAAATCAGTGTCCAGCGTTGCCTAGCAGTAAAGAAATTTCAAGCAATAATCCTTTGCCAAAAAAATTACTTTTCCTTCTCTTGTGTCTTCCTCAGTTTGTGTTAATTACATCTATCTTGATTGTCTGGTTGGCTTCAGCTTGAATTTCAGAATAAATCTCTTTATGTCCAGTATATTTTGAGTTTTTCTACCAATTTCCTGCCAACCACCATCTCTTCATAACGCTGGTTCAGAATTCTGTTAAAATATATTGTAGGTGAGTTACTTAGCTCTTTGTTCACATCATTTCTACTCTTGAAATGAGTCCCCCTAAAATTGACTTCCTCGGCCAAGTATACAATTAACCTCTCTATCCAAAACTTTGTTCACTTTCTTGCTTCGTCCTGTTACCCTCCAGACTGAGGACTATGGAAGAAAATGGGGGATTGAAACTGAGCAGGACTCTGCAGGCCTTCTGGTTCAAGCCCTCCATGTTCCAGCTTCATATTTGGCCTTCCCTGAGTTCCAAAGAGCTGACATAAGCAGTTAATAATTAGAACAATAGACTCACAGGACTTCTAGTTCCTTCTGAAGGAATAATAGGCAATAATTGAATGCATGTCTTTGAGTTCCATAGAAACTAAGACTCCCATCCCCTACCCAGTGGGGGACTTCATGCTGATGCAAGCACTAGACCTCAGACTGGTTATAAATAGAAGGTTGACAATTAAGATTCCAAAACATCATGCCGTTACCTCATCACCAATCAATCAGAAGAAAATCTGCACATAATGGAAGATAACAAAAACTCTCACCCTTCCTGCCCCCTACAAATGATTCTCCTTTTAAAAACTTTCATGGTTAGGCAGAATCGTCAGAGTTGGTTTTCAAACATAAGTTTTGCTTTCTTCCCAGGTTCCTGACCTCCTGAATAAAGCAAGCTTTCTTTTCCAACCAATACTCATTCTCAAGTATTGACTTTTGAGCAACGAGCAGTTGAACTTGATTTCAGTAACAGTGTCAACACATTGGTCTTGCTGCATATCAGGCAACCAGACCTGAGTTTGGTTCAGTAACACTCTGTTCCACCCAGTCACCAGGACAATTTTTCTGAAATTGGGTGTCCCTTGGGTTGCCCTTGGGTTTCCAAAGACATTCTCTGGGTTAGGAAAATCTCTGCAAGAATTGAATCCATATTTACCTTGATGATTATATTTTAAAATGTTAGGTATAAGCATAGTCCCAATTGTCTAGATGACAAATTTATAATCAAGTTGTTTGCTGTTCAGTTGCTAAGTCATGTCTGATTCTTTGCCACCTCACGAACCAGAGCATGCCAGGCTTCCCTGGCCTTCATTATCTCCTTGAGTTTATTCAGACTTAGGTCCACTGAGTCAGTGGACTCAACCATCTGACCAGTCTGTCCTTTGTCACCTCCTCTTCCTCCTGCCCTCAATCTTTCCCAGCATCAGAATCTTTTCCAATGAGTTGGCTCTTCACATCAGGTGGCCAGAGTATTGGAGCTTCAGCTTCAGCATCAGTCTTTTCAATGAACATTCAGGATTGATTTCCTTTAGGATTGACTGGTTTGATCCCTTGCAGTCCAAAAAATTCTCAAGAGTCTTCCCCAGCACCACAGTTTGAAAGCATCAATTCTTCAGTGCTCAATCTTCTTTATGGTCCAACTCACATCCATACATGACTACTAGAGAAACCATAGCTTTGACTAGATGGACCTTGTCGCAAAGTGATGTCTTTGCATTTTAATATGCTATCTTGGTTTAGTCAAGTACAGAGCCACAATTTATCACAATTTACATGTCTATGCTTTTTCTTGGACTTCCCTGTAGCTCAGATGGTAAAGCGTCTGCTTGCCATGTGGGAGACATGGATCAAACCCTGGGTCATGAAGATTCCCTGGAGAAGGAAATGGCAACCCACTCCAGTGCTCTTGCCTGGAAAATTCGATGGAGGGAGGAGCCTGGTAGCTACAGTCCATGGGATTGCAAAGAGTCAGACATGACTGAGCAACTTCACTGGTTCACTGGATGCTTTTTCTTATGTTTCTGTTTGCTCTCAGGGAGCAGGTTCTAGCTTGACCTTGACTGAGTTCGTTAGCATTTGGTTGATGTTAAGAAGGCATAAACCAATGTCAAAATGATATTAATTAGCATTCTTTGTCTTTGTCTACCTTTGTCAGCCTGTTGACTTTTTAATAATCATCAAGTATTATCTTTAAAAAGACATTTTTAGAGAACAGGACTCATTCTTTAATCAACTAAGACTGACTTGCCGTTATGAAAATGACAGTAGGAAATGATGATACAGTGTAATTAGAACTATAATGGAGAGAGGAAAAATATCTTACCAAACTGGGGATGAAGGCATTGGCCAGAGAAAACCACTGGAGTTTAGGTATGACGTGCCTTTCAGTTCAGTACAGTCGCTCAGTCATGTCTGACTCTTTGCACCACAGCATGCCAGGCCTCCCTGTCCATCACCAACTCCCAGAGTCCATCTAAATTCATGTCCATTGAGTCGGTGATGCTACCCAACCATCTTATCCTCTGTTGTCCCCTTCTCCTCCTGCCCTCAATCTTTCCCAGCATCAGAGTCTTCTCAAATGAGTCAGCTCTTCACATGAGGTGGCCGAAGTATTGGAGTTTCAACTTCAACATCAGTCGTTCCAATGAACACCTAGGCCTGATCTCCTATAGGATGGACTGGTTGGATCTCCTTGCAGTACAAGGGACTCTCAGGCATCTTCTCCAACACCACAGTTCAAAAGCATCCATTCTTCTGCGCTCAGCTTTCTTTATAATCCAAATCTCACAAACATACATGACCACTGGAAAAAAGATAGCCTTGACTAGATGGACCTTTGTTGACAAAGTAATATGCTGTCTTGGTTACTCAGAACTTTCCTTCCAAGGAGTAAGCATCTTTTAATTTCATGGCTGCAATCACCATCTGCAGTGATTTGGGAGCCCAGAAAATTAAAATCTGACATGTTTCCACTTTTTCCCTATCTATTTGCCATGAAGTGATGGGACCAGATGCCATGATCTTCATTTTCTGAATGTTGAGCTTTAAGCCAACTTTTTCACTCTCCTCTTTCACTTTCATCAAGAGGCTCTATAGTTCTTCCTCACTTTCTGCCATAAGGGTGGTGTCATCTGCATATCTGAGGTTATTGATATTTCTCCCGCCAATCTTGGTTCTACCTTGTGCTTCCTCCAGCCCAGTGTTTCTCATGATGTACTCTGCATAGAAGTTAAATAAGCAGGGCAACAATATACAGCCTTGATGTACTCCTTTGTTGTTCTATGTCCAGTTCTAACTGTCACTTCCTGACCTGCATACAGGTTTCTCAAGAGGCAGGTCAGGTGGTCTAGTATTCCCATCTCTTTCAGAATTTTCCACAGTTTATTGTGATCCACACAGTCATTGTCACAGTTTATTGTGATTTCCACAGTTTTTTGTGATCCACAAAAAAAAAAAAAAAAGAAAGTCAACAAAGCAAAATTTCACTTCACATACTCAATAAAGCAGAAATAGATGTTTTTCTGCAACTCTCTTGCTTTTTATATGATCCAGTGGATGCTGATAATTTGATCTCTATTTCCTCTGTCTTTTCTAAAACCAGCTTGAACATCTGGAAGTTCACAGTTCACGTATTGCTGAAACCTGACTTGGAGAATTTTAAGCATCATTTTACTAGCGTGTGAGATGAGTACAACTATGCAGTAGTTTGAACATTCTTTGGCATTGCCTTTCTTTTGGATTGGAATGAAAACTGCCCTTTTCCAGTCCTGTGGCCACTGCTGAGTTTTCCAAATTTGCTGGCATATTGAGTGCAGCACTTTCACAGCATCATCTTTCAGGATTTGAAACAGCTCAACTGGAATTCCATCACCTCACCTCCACTAGCTTTGTTCATAGTGATGCTTCCTATGGCCCACTTGACTTCATATTCCAGGATGTCTGGCTCTCGGTGAGTGATCACATCATCATGATTATGTGGGTCATGAGGGTTTTTTTTTGTACAGTTCTTCTGTGTATTCTTGCCACCTCTTCTTAATATCTTCTGCTTCTGTTAGGTCCATACTATTTTCATCCTTTATCGAGCCCATCTTTGCATGAAATGTTCCCTTGGTATCTCTAATTTTCCTGAAGAGATCTCTAGTCTTTCCCCTTCTGTTCTTTTCCTCTATTTCTTTGCATTGATCTCTGAGGAAGGCTTTCTTATCTCTCCTTGCTATTCTTTGGAACTCTGCGTTCAAATGAGTATATCTTTCCTTTTCTCCTTTGCTTTTTGCTTCTCTTCTTTTCACAGCTATTTGTAAGGCCTCCTCAGACAGCCATTTTGCTTTTTTGCATTTCTTTTTCTTGAGGATGGTCTTGATCCCTCTTTTCCTGTACAATGTCACAAACCTCCATCCATAGTTCTCAGGCACTCTATCAGATCTAGTCCCTTAAATTTAGTTCTCACTTCCACTGTATAGTCATAAGGGATTTGATTTAGGTCCTGCCTGAATGGTCTAGTGGTTTTATCTAGAAAAGTGACTTTAGGAGTTAGCATATGCAGCAGCTGGGGGTTGGAGGGGCTAAAAAGCCTGTGGAAAGGAAACACACATGCAAAGGTGTGAATGTAGGAAAGCATGGTATTTGTCTAATTGTTTATTGCATTTCAAAAGAACCTAAATGATTAATGCATTGTCCAAAAACCATGTAACATGGACAGTGAATTTATTGTTATTATCCAGTTTACATATGGGGAAAAGGCTGCTCAGAGAGGAAGCGTGACTTGGCTTGGGTTATACACTTCAGGAGTAGCAGGACTGGGACTTGAAGCTATAAAATTGCTATTTTATTGAACACTTTACTAAACCATCTTTTTCTACTCCTGCACTTGAGATACTTTGAAGAACACTGTATTTCCCTAGTTTGTCTCTGTCCTGCTTACCAGCCAACCATGTAATGGACACTATTAGGTAAGCAATTACACAAACCCGGATGCCTTGTGAATTAAAAACCTGTTGAAAAGTTAATGTGAGTGAAATCCAAAAGGCCAATATATATCTAGTGTATGTTCTGTTCCAACAACTTGGAGAGGGATAAGCTGGCCAATGTAGATGCACTGAGTCCTATTTTCAGCATAAACTTAGATTACATCTACTTAACCTGTTCCACCCTGGCTTTGTTTCTAAGCTTGCTCCTTGATTTCTTCTCCAACACTTCTAGTTTATAAGATCTGTTGCATATTCACTTCTCCTCTTGAACCTGATGTTTTTCCTTATATTCTGTTATCAGTCCTCTAGCCTGTTTACAGTGACCACTGCTCTGGCCCTGGGAAACTGAACAGCTAAGTATATTTTCTAATGGGTGTGAGTCATCAAAATGGTATTCATAGAATCGAATGATAAATAAGCAGAGGGAATATAGCATGTATAAACTTGTAAATTCTCATTTGGAAGATATAAATTGTTACTTGGCTAGTTGGTTTTGAGTTGTGCCTAAAGGACTGCTCCACCCTTTCTCATTGGTGTCACTCATTTTCGTAGATTTCTCATTAATAAGACTGAGTTCTCAACCTGTGTCTGCTGGGAAGCCATACTCAGTATTTCATAAACCATCCTCTCAAAAAAAGAAAAAAAGAAACAGTCAACAAAGCAAAATTTCACTTCACAAAATTTTAGTGGTTGGTACAGCTATGTGAAATGTGAACAGAGTTATGAAAGAAGATTTGAATAATAAGCTACATTAAAAAAAGAAAACTAAAATTTCTGACAAAATACCCTTGCTGATCCCCAAAGTTTCTCTCTGGCAGCCAGCCACTTATTCTTCTTTTCCTTTCCCCTTCTCCCCACAGCCTTTCAAATCACTTCTACTGCCAAGAAACTTTTTAGAAAGCAGTTTCATGGTTATGCAATCATGATGCTGGGGACTTTATGTTCCTGGAGGCTTCCCTCCAAACTGAACTATTGATTAACAGGACAAATCCATTGGAAAGTGTAGAGTCCCAGCAATGGCAGTAATGGTGAAATTGGTTTTCTAAGAAACAGAGTCATATTCACATTCTTACACTGATACAGAGAGCAAAGCTAATTGCATTTTCAGTTTTTATGTCTGCCTTTTTTTATAATATATAAACAAGCTTGTTGATATTTTAATTAACTTATACTAGGATTTTATATAAGAATATTCAAATATATTAAGAGCAAATCATCCATTGCTTAACAATGAGAGAACAGATGGAAATAAAGTCATATATCAGGAACTAAAGATTTTGCTGGTGAGAATCTTTCACACATTTAGAGTGCTTTTACACACAATAGGGAATCTGGTCCTCAAAATAACCCAATGAGGTAAGTAGAGTAGGTGGCATTTATCTAGTTTATTGCCAAGAAGGTTAAGTTTTCCTAAGATTATAAAACTAGTGTGTGTCAAAATATCAATAGGACAGTTCAAACGCATGGTATCTGTGCATGCAACAGTCTCGATCATCAGTGCAGGTCCTTGGGCATTTCTGGACACAGTAGGCTTGCACTTCCCCATCTCATTTGAAGATAGACTGTGTGACATGTTTTCGCCAGTGCCACCAGGGTGAAAAGGCCACATCATTTCAGGAAAGAAACCACCATTGAGAGCCACCACTGCTTGCCATCTTTCACAGTTATGAAGAAGCATGTGTCAAAATGGACCCTTCTTAGTCTCATCCTTGAGTATCAATAATGAGAAAGCCACCAATATCAAAACACAGCTTTAAACATTTTGTGAGGTTAAATCCCTGTGATTTAGGAGGTGTTCATTGCCACAGAATAACTAAGACTATCCTGAGTTGCATATTTTTGACTTCTACCCTTTCCTCCTTTTTGTGAAAACTCTTCACATAGAATGATACAATAGTTGAATGGTAATTGGACAATAGGTTTTGATCACTGAGTCTACTATCCTGATGCTTTACACTGGCTATGACTGATAGCTCTGGTCTACAAAGAGGATTATGGTAATCTTTATAGTAATCAATTTTTCCTAACATGGAAGATCAAGAACTTACTGTCTGCCATCTGCCAATGGGAAATAAAACACAACACAAGTAACTGAGAATCATTCATGAAACACCACTATGAAGAGTTACATCCAAAATATGTGCCATAACATTCACAGGCTACTTTCTAGGTAGTGAAGGCAGCAAAGAGCAAGAGAAGAATGGAAATATGTTGCTAAATTTAAAAAGAGAAAAAGATTAATAGTGGTGGGTTGAAGAAATAGAAAAACATTTTCTTTAGTGGTCCAAGCTGTGCTGGGAATGAAACAGCAATGGCTTCAGAAGATATTTATAAGTAGGAGACAAAGGATGATGATAAAATAAGTGTGGTTAAGCATAAGAATGACTCTAGAAACTTCACTATTGTTTCTTACTTGCTCCTTCTCCCAACTAGGTTAAAAATAGAGACAGTTATGAGGACAATAAAAATTGGCAGTTTATGAAATGTCTAAGGTTGTTATATTTGTGTATATATCCAGCACTGATTATAAAGCTCTTTTTCCTGTGAGTTCTGTAAAAAATAGTAAGGATTTCAAGATGAGGTCAAGTAAGAAGCCTCAAAAATGTGATTTGAAGCTTCACAATAGAATTTTGCCCTCACTATGTTTTTAAATGCTAACTCAGGCCATAAATTGAGTGGCCACTGGGATATCCTAATTTGAAGGGGTAAGGAAAGGCTTGTCTGTCTTTCCAAATATAAAATGATTTATCCTTTTCCCCCCATTATTTCTATCTTTCATAAATAAGCTCCTTAAAAACTCCCTCTATGCTGAAAAACTACCAAGTTTTCCTGTTGACATTTTTTAGGAATAGATATTTTTACCCACAGGGAATATTTAATACATAGCAAAGATTTTTCTCTAGCATTGCTTTTTAAATCCTAATGTGCATACAATCACTTGAGGATCTTGTTAAAACTGAAGATTCTGATTCCGTAGGTCTGGGATGGGGCTTGAGATTCTGCATTTCTAACCATCTCCCAGATGATGCTGATGCTGTTGGTCAAGGATAGCCTATTGACTGGCAAGATTCCAGATGAGGAAATCAAGTCAAACTGATTAAGGAACTGCTCAGGACTACAATTAGTATGTGGTAAAACCATGATTGAAAGCCAACTATATCTGACTCCATAGCCTGTATTATGGGTTAATAATTTAACCTACCAAGAAAACAGCACTCTGAGGTGGAAAGCCTCCTAATATGGACAATGAGAGAGGGATACTAAAAGAGGCTAGAGACCCCCACAAAAGGAGGACCAGGAAGAATCAAGGATTACTGTTGCACTTACCAATTTATGTAAGGCAAAACCTTAACTCTTCTGTCACTGAACAACTCTTAAGAGATTTCTTAGCAGCTCCAACATGCTATTTACCACTGGTGTCTACACCAGCAGCCAGAACTCCTTATCCCACCATGCCCACAGTCTTTTCATTTCTTTTCTGTGCCCTGTTCCCACTCTCTGATTAGAATTAAAAATCATACTCCTCCTTCTTCAAGGTCCCAACAGTAAGTCATGAAGAATTTTCTGATTACATTTCTCTTCACAGACTCACTCCACCTTAGCCCAAGCCATCAAAATCTCTCCACTAAACAGCTGCAAGAGCCTTCTAATTTGTTTCCCTGCTTTAATGCTTGCCCTCCATACAATCACTTCTGCGTGGTGCAATCATAATGATATTTAAACTTTTTATTGAAGAAAAGATTCTTTAAATTGTATAGTGCTTTAAAAGCGACTGAGCTGAACTTAAAATTTTTGAAACTTTCACACACATCAGTTCAGTGCAGTTGCTTAGTTGTGTCTGACTCTTTGTGAAACCATGGACTGCAGCATGCCAGGCCACCTTGTCCATCACCAACTCCCAAAGCTTGCTCAAACTCATGTCCATTGAGTCAGTGATGCCATCCAACCATCTCATCCCCTGTCATCCCCTTCTCCCCCTGCCTTCAATCTTTCCCAGCATCAAGGTCTTTTCCAATTATTCAGTTCTGCACTTAAGGTGGCTAAAGTATTGGAGTTTCAGCTTCAACATCAGTCCTTCCAATGAATATTCAGGACTGATTTCCTTTAGGATGGACTGGCTGGATCTTCTGCAGTCCAAGGGACTCTCAAGAGTCTTTTCCAACACCACAGTTCAAAAGCATCAGTTCTTCAGTGCTCAGCTTTCTTTATGGTTCAACTCTCACATCCATACATGACTACTGAAAAAAACCACAGCTTGGACTAAATAGACCTTCATTGGCAAAATAATGTTTCTGCTCTTTAATATGCTGTCTAGGTTGGTCATAGTTTTCCTTCCAAGGAGCAAGCATCTTTCAATTTCATGGCAGCAGTCACCATCCACAGTGATTTTGGAGCCCAAGAAAATAAAGTCTCTCACTGTTTCCATTGTTTCTCCATCTATTTGCCAAGAAGTGATGGGACCAGATGCCATAATCTTAGTTATTTGAATGCTGAATTTTAAGCCAACTTTTTCACTTTCCTCTTTCACTTTCATCAAGAGACTTTGGTTCCTCTTCACTTTCTGCCATAAGGGTGGTGTCATCTGCATATCTGAGGTTGTTGATATTTCTCCCGGCAGTCTTGATTCTAGCTTGTGCTTCATCCAACCCAGCATTTCTCATAATGTACTCTGCATATAAGTTAAATAAGCATGGTGACAATATGTGATCTTGACATACTTCTTTCCCAATTTGGAACCAGTTCGTTGTTCCATGTCTGCTTCTATCGGTTGCTTCTTGACCTGCAAACAGATTTCTCAGGACATAGGTCAGGTGGTCTTGTATTCCTATCTCTTTAAGAATTTTCCAAAGTTTTTTGTGATCCACACAGTCAAAGGCTTTGGAGTAGTCAATAAAGCAGAATTAGATGTTTTTCTGGAACTCTCTTGCTTTTTCTATGATGTTGAAGGTTGGCATTGGATGTTGGCAATTTGATCTCTGCCTTTACTAAATCCAACTTTACTAAATGCACATATGAAAGTTCTCAGTTCACGTACTGTTGAAGCCTGGCTTGGAGAATTTTGAACATTACTTTGCTAGCGTGTGAGATCAGTGCAATTATGTGGTAGTTTGAACATTCTTTGGCTTTGCTTTCCTTTGGGATTGGAATGAAACTTACCTTTTTCAGTCTTGTGGCCACTGCTAAGTTTTCCAAATTTGCTGGTATTCTGGGTGCAGCACTTTAACAGCATCACTTTTTAGGACTTGAAAGAGCTTAGCTGGCATTCCGTCACCTCCACTAGTTTTGTTCGTAGTGATGCTTCCTAAGGCACATTTGACTTCACATCCCAGGATGTCTGGCTTTAGGTGAGTGATCACACCATCATGGTTATCTAGGTCATGAAAAACTTTTTTGTATAGTTCTGCTGTGTATTCTGCCACCTCTTCTTAATATCTTCTGCTTCTTTTAGTTCCATACTGTTTCTGTCCTTTATTGTGCCCATCTTTCCAGGAGAAATATCAATAACCTCAGATATGCAGATGACACCACCCTTATGGCAGAAAGTGAAGAGGAACTAAAAAGCCTCTTGATGAAAGTGGAGAGTGGAAAAGTTGGCTTAAAGCTCAACATTCAGAAAACTAAGATCATGGTATCTGGTCCCATCACTTGATGGCAAATAGATGGGGAAACAGTGGAAACAGAGTCAGACTTTATTTTTTGGGGCTCCAAAATCACTGCAGATGGTGACTGCAGCCATGAAATTAAAAGATGCTTACTCCTTGGAAGGGAAATTATGACCAACTTAGATAGCATATTCAAAAGCAGAGACATTACTTTGCCAACAAAGGGCCGTCTAATCCAAGCTATGGTTTTTCCAGTAGTCATATATGGATGTGAGATTTGGACTGTGAAGAAAGCTGAGCGCCGAAGAATTGATGCTTTTGAACTGTGGTGTTGGAAAAGACTCTTGAGAGTCTCTTGGACTGCAAGAAGATCCAACCAGTCCATTCTAAAGGAGATCAGTCCTGGGTGTTCTTTGGAAGGAATAATGCTAAAGCTGAAACTCCAGTACTTTGGCAACCTCATGCAAAGAGTTGACTCACTGGAAAAGACTTAACAGCTGCAAGAGCCTTCTAATTTGTTTCCCTGCTTTAATGCTTGCCCTCCATACAATCACTTCTGCGTGGTGCAATCATAATGATATTTAAACTTTTTATTGAAGAAAAGATTCTTTAAATTGTATAGTGCTTTAAAAGCGACTGAGCTGAACTTAAAATTTTTGAAACTTTCACACACATCAGTTCAGTGCAGTTGCTTAGTTGTGTCTGACTCTTTGTGAAACCATGGACTGCAGCATGCCAGGCCACCTTGTCCATCACCAACTCCCAAAGCTTGCTCAAACTCATGTCCATTGAGTCAGTGATGCCATCCAACCATCTCATCCCCTGTCATCCCCTTCTCCCCCTGCCTTCAATCTTTCCCAGCATCAAGGTCTTTTCCAATTATTCAGTTCTGCACTTAAGGTGGCTAAAGTATTGGAGTTTCAGCTTCAACATCAGTCCTTCCAATGAATATTCAGGACTGATTTCCTTTAGGATGGACTGGCTGGATCTTCTTGCAGTCCAAGGGACTCTCAAGAGTCTTTTCCAACACCACAGTTCAAAAGCATCAGTTCTTCAGTGCTCAGCTTTCTTTATGGTTCAACTCTCACATCCATACATGACTACTGAAAAAAACCACAGCTTGGACTAAATAGACCTTCATTGGCAAAATAATGTTTCTGCTCTTTAATATGCTGTCTAGGTTGGTCATAGTTTTCCTTCCAAGGAGCAAGCATCTTTCAATTTCATGGCAGCAGTCACCATCCACAGTGATTTTGGAGCCCAAGAAAATAAAGTCTCTCACTGTTTCCATTGTTTCTCCATCTATTTGCCAAGAAGTGATGGGACCAGATGCCATAATCTTAGTTATTTGAATGCTGAATTTTAAGCCAACTTTTTCACTTTCCTCTTTCACTTTCATCAAGAGACTTTGGTTCCTCTTCACTTTCTGCCATAAGGGTGGTGTCATCTGCATATCTGAGGTTGTTGATATTTCTCCCGGCAGTCTTGATTCTAGCTTGTGCTTCATCCAACCCAGCATTTCTCATAATGTACTCTGCATATAAGTTAAATAAGCATGGTGACAATATGTGATCTTGACATACTTCTTTCCCAATTTGGAACCAGTTCGTTGTTCCATGTCTGCTTCTATCGGTTGCTTCTTGACCTGCAAACAGATTTCTCAGGACATAGGTCAGGTGGTCTTGTATTCCTATCTCTTTAAGAATTTTCCAAAGTTTTTTGTGATCCACACAGTCAAAGGCTTTGGAGTAGTCAATAAAGCAGAATTAGATGTTTTTCTGGAACTCTCTTGCTTTTTCTATGATGTTGAAGGTTGGCATTGGATGTTGGCAATTTGATCTCTGCCTTTACTAAATCCAACTTTACTAAATGCACATATGAAAGTTCTCAGTTCACGTACTGTTGAAGCCTGGCTTGGAGAATTTTGAACATTACTTTGCTAGCGTGTGAGATCAGTGCAATTATGTGGTAGTTTGAACATTCTTTGGCTTTGCTTTCCTTTGGGATTGGAATGAAAACTTACCTTTTTCAGTCTTGTGGCCACTGCTAAGTTTTCCAAATTTGCTGGTATTCTGGGTGCAGCACTTTAACAGCATCACTTTTTAGGACTTGAAAGAGCTTAGCTGGCATTCCGTCACCTCCACTAGTTTTGTTCGTAGTGATGCTTCCTAAGGCACATTTGACTTCACATCCCAGGATGTCTGGCTTTAGGTGAGTGATCACACCATCATGGTTATCTAGGTCATGAAAAACTTTTTTGTATAGTTCTGCTGTGTATTCTGCCACCTCTTCTTAATATCTTCTGCTTCTTTTAGTTCCATACTGTTTCTGTCCTTTATTGTGCCCATCTTTCCAGGAGAAATATCAATAACCTCAGATATGCAGATGACACCACCCTTATGGCAGAAAGTGAAGAGGAACTAAAAAGCCTCTTGATGAAAGTGGAGAGTGGAAAAGTTGGCTTAAAGCTCAACATTCAGAAAACTAAGATCATGGTATCTGGTCCCATCACTTGATGGCAAATAGATGGGGAAACAGTGGAAACAGAGTCAGACTTTATTTTTTGGGGCTCCAAAATCACTGCAGATGGTGACTGCAGCCATGAAATTAAAAGATGCTTACTCCTTGGAAGGGAAATTATGACCAACTTAGATAGCATATTCAAAAGCAGAGACATTACTTTGCCAACAAAGGGCCGTCTAATCCAGCTATGGTTTTTCCAGTAGTCATATATGGATGTGAGATTTGGACTGTGAAGAAAGCTGAGCGCCGAAGAATTGATGCTTTTGAACTGTGGTGTTGGAAAAGACTCTTGAGAGTCTCTTGGACTGCAAGAAGATCCAACCAGTCCATTCTAAAGGAGATCAGTCCTGGGTGTTCTTTGGAAGGAATAATGCTAAAGCTGAAACTCCAGTACTTTGGCAACCTCATGCAAAGAGTTGACTCACTGGAAAAGACTCTGATGCTGGGAGGGATTGAGGGAGGAGGAAAAGGGGACAACAGAGGATGAGATGGCTAGAGGGCATCATCAACTCGATGGAGGTGAGTTTGAGTGAACTCCGGGAGTTTGTGATGGACAGAGAGGCCTGGCGTGCTGCAATTCATGGGGTCACAAAGAGTCAGACACGACTGAGCGACTGAATTGAAATGAGCTGAACTGAACTGAACTTGCATGAAATATTCCCTTGGTATCTGTAATTTTCTTGAAGAGATCTCTAGTGTTTCTCATTTTACTGTTTTCATCTATTTCTTTGCACTGATCACTGAGGAAGTCTTTCTTATCTCTCCTTGCATTCAGATGGAATTCTGTATTCAGATGGGTATATCTTTCCTTTTTTCCTTTGCCTTTAGCTTCTCTTCTTTTCTCAGCTATATGTAGACAAACATATAGCTGTCTCTTCAGACAACCATTTTGCCTTTTTGCTGCTTATAAGCATGGGGTATATGCTTCTTTTTGAATTAGTGGTAATTTTTTGGATATTTACCCAGGAGCAGAATTGCTGGGTCATATGGTAGTCCTTTTCCAGAAAATTAGAGATATCAAGGGAACATTTCATGCCAAGATGGTCACAATAAAGCATCGAAATTGTATGGACCTAACAGAAGCAGAAGATATTGAGAAGATGTGGCAAGAATACACAGAAGAACTATACAAAAAGATCTTTGAGACCCAGATAACATTACATAAGATCTCTTGTAAAGCTTTTGTAAGGTAACAAACCTGGACCCACACCAGATTAAATATGTATGCACTGCTCCTCAGTGTAGTCAGGCTTGTGAACATCCATTTCCTGTGTTCTGGCCTGTGCCACCTCTGACTCTCATAGCAGTCACTCCTCCTGATCTTTGTGTTGTTGTCTCCATGCCGTCATTCATTCTCAGCCCAAAAGTCATCTCCTCAGGGAGCACCATCTAAACTTTACCTAAATTCTCCTTGCTTACTCATGTTGGGACCTCCACTGTCCTAACCGAAAATAAAAGCTTCAAAGACACAGGAACCTTACCCATTATGCCTGGCCCAGCGTAGAACAGACAGCTCATTCAGTAAACATTTGTGAACAAGTATTGAGCAAATCCCCCGAGCAGGACTAATCACTTCCTCTTTGTATCCTTTAAACATTTTAGAGATTGCTTTATTAAAACACACGTTCCATAGTTTATCTTGTACATGAGTTTGAGCAAACTCCAGGAGAGCAATCTCCAGGACAGAAGAGCCTGGCATGCTGCAGTCCTTGGGGTCACAAGAAGTTGGATACAGCTTAGCAAGCAACTGAACAACAATAGTTTATCTAGTTACATTTGCTTCTATTTACTCTCTAAATAGTGAGCTATAGGAGTGTGGGAGCTATATCTTAATCATCTTTCTAATTTTATTCCCTAGCACTGCACTAAATATATGATAGGTGCTTAATAAAACTAAGATATTACCTTTCATTATTAAAACTGGAAATTTATGAATAGTGGCATATCAGGGATGGTAGAGTCCATCCTGGCTCATCAGTAACTGCAGCAATTATTTAAAAATTAGGCAGAAAATTTAGAGGAGAATTTTAACACAGGTATTATTTAGAATTGCTTTCACATGGTGATAATAAAAAGTAGATGAACTCTTAGCCATTTATTATTGATTTTTAATTGCCTACAGACAACGGATCTGCAATGTGCCTGCACTCCAGGCTGACCCCTATTTCTGTCTTGCCTCAAGTAGATAACAGTTGCATGAGAATTGCAAACATTGCTTTGCACAACTATGTTGTCTTGTCTATCAAAGTCTAAGACAAGTAAGAGCTAAGGCTCAAGGTAGCCCTCTTGGCTACGTCTTAGTGAACAATTACATGTTCATGGCAACCTACAACTCTAGCACAATGAAGCTAATTACCTATTTGTTACAAGCCTGCAGACATTGGCACCATGGAGATGCAAAGCAATCCAACTGTGCCAGAATAAAATAATTTTATCTGCTATATTACAGTTAAAGAAACAGCCCAGAGTCATTTTATGTGTTTGTGATTGCATTTATTTTATTGGGTATTCTTTTTTTTTTTTTTTTCAGAAAAGTAATACAGTGTTTATTGTCCAATGCAACCAATAGAAAGTATAAAACATTTACGATATTTTATTTAACTCTCCAGTCTAACTTGAACATCTCAGCGCAACTTGTTTTAATTTGTAATTTGGCATATCTTTCTGTGCATTTAGAACTATAGATAGATGACACACACATATATTTTTATGAAAATTAGGTTATCCCATACAAATTTTCTATTAAACTTGCTTTCTGTCCACAAGATATCCTATCCTTCCCTCTGGATCAGTACATGCAAATATAACTCATTCTTTTAAATTTATATGCTCATTCCCTCATCATATATTTATTATGACTGTCTACAGATATCTGCTTTAGATATTCAGGTGAACAAAACAAACAGAATTCTTGTTTTCATGGAATTTGCATTCTACTGTGACAAACTGTAGACACATAACGAAGTAAAATAACAGTCTGTCACATGGTATTGAGTGTTGTAGGGGACTCCAGAGAAAAGGGGTAAGGAAGAGGCTTGCTGTTTTACATAAGTGGTTGGGGAAGATGTGTAGTCAAGATATGAAGGAAAAGAGCCAGCAAGAGATGAATCTAACCGGGGCAAGAATTCTCCAGACACAGAGGACAGCAACACAAACAACACTGAAGAAAATATCCTACTACAAATTCTCCTATGTACTGAAGCTTCTTGAATCATTAGTCAAAAGATACACATATCTAAAACACACACATAGATCTGAGGGGTATGTTTTATTTACATTTCTACCACAATATATAAGGATGCTCCCTTTCACCACAAGTTGATCAGCATTGAATAGAATCTTTTTTAATTTTTGCCAAATTGATGTTTTGATTTTCATTTCTCTGTTTACTGGCAATATTATGCCTATTTCTCTTTTCTTTCTTTTTTTTTTTTTTTGCCAATAATAGATTCTCAGTTGGAGTCTCTAAGTCCATTTCTGTTAAGGTGGTTATTACCCAACCCTAGTTCTTTGGCACAGAGCAAAGCGGGAAAGCACCATCTATGCTGTGCAGTTGAGTTCAGGATAGGACTTTCCCCAGAGCAGTGGAAGTCCAGTTTCCTAAGATGACCAGGCAGATGGTGGCGAAACAAGAAAAGGTATTGAGTCAAGAGATACTGCTACCTGGCCTTCTAGACTGAATTGATTTTGGAGATAAATGAGGCAACCTAAAGGTGGATGGATTTTTTTTTTTTTTTAATTATAAGGAAGAAAAAGTACAGGGAGTGGTATCCTTCTTCTCTGATGGTTTATGATCTGATACTAGGATTTCCGAATAAGGATCACTCTTGGATTTCTTTAAACTCCATCAACACATAGGTGCATTCACTAACCTGTACTGACCCATAAAGTGTCAAAGAATTATCCTTTCTAACATTCAGTTTCTGAATTGAAATAAATAATTCTGACATCTTAATGTAGTCTATATATTCATGTTTGGGGAAATAACCTGGAACAAAAGATTTAAGTGTTATAGACTAGCCCTGGCTAAAAGCAGTCTGACTTAGAAATTTAGGGAAATTTCTAGGACTTATTGAACTCAGCCTGCACTCCCAAACTAGGTTCCGTGGCTGCTTTGAAAATGCAATGATCTGGTCAAAAATATATGTTCAATGCTGCAAATACAAATCCCCTTCTTGGCTATGCACAATGCACATTTTAAAACCCTAAGTAGTTCCAACAAAGAAATTTATTCAAGTTTGTTGAATGATTTTTAAGAATTATTTATGCAGTAACCTGTTTTTGTGTTTTGCTTTCAAGTTAGTTGAGGAAGTATCACAACATAGAGCATGGATTCCAGAACATGCTGATAATTTTGCATTCTATATTATCACAGATGCCCTAAAAAGCTGAATTCAAGCACAATTTTATTTCTTCATTAATAGATACCATAATGATTTTAAATGTGATACAAAATCTGTGATCCATCTATTCAAATTTTTAACTCATTTGGGTCCAAGAAGTTCAATGTGACTTATTTTAAGTGCTTTCAATGAAGAATGCTTACCATAATCCTGGCTAAATGAATTATGGATTGTCTGATTTAATCTTCCTGGAAATCTTATGATGCAGATACCAGAATTCCCATTTTACAGATGCTAAAGTTGAGCTTTAGAGAAATTAAGTACATTGCTCAAGTTTCCATGTTTAAGACTGGAGGTTTGACTCCTGATGATTCAAATAGTGTTTTATCACTAAATATTATCTTGCCAGATATCAGGTTTCAGCAGCTTATTTTAACGATTACTTAGAAAATAGCAGTAACTATAGTTATCATTCACATTAGAGTGTTTCCATAACAAGAAACTATATTTCCTAACTAAAAACAGCATATAGACAAGGGGTGTTAGGAATCTAGAAGCTTACAACATTCAGCAAGCAATCAGTAGGAAAGCCATAAATTAGCATCAGGAAAATAAAAAGTAAGAGAGCATAATCTCAAAATGAATGTCCATCTTTTAAATTTAATAAAACCATCTTTAGCATAATTTCTCTCATCTTTCCAACAACCAGTAAACATGGTTTGGAATAGCAAATTTGGCACAAAACGGACAAGACAAACACTAAGAGGTTAAATAGAACTAGGACATCAGCAGCCTGTGGTCCCAAGAACAAAAGAAACCCACTCACTGAAAGCAGAGCTGCAGATCAGGCTTGTTCAGAGGCAAAGCTTGTTTGACAACGGCTGGTAAACACTCACTTAGGCCCTTTAAGTTTTACGCTGTCCCTGCCTCATCCCATGAAAACAATAGCAAAACATGCACACATACACACACGCACAGACACACACACACATATACACCCCCCAGAGGAATTCATCCCAGCACGGAAATCGATTCAAGTGATATCAATGGTTCTTAAAATGTCTCTATTACTCTTAATCTAACTCGCCTATGGCTCCTTATTCATCTGAACCCCTTCCAGAATATCTTCAACACTCTGGGAAATGTTCCATGTTTTCTCAACTTTTGTTACAGTGCTTTCCAACTTGTTTAGGCTTCTCTAGTAATTGTAATCACTACGGTCTTTTTCTGAGTTAATAATGTCTGCTTTCTAAGCAACTTGTCCAGCCTTGGATCAGAGAATCTGAGGTCTTATTCCAAAGGGTTAGATTTGTTACCAAGCCACATTTGGATCTGCTAACCCCTGTGCAAACTCCGGGAGTTGGTGATGGACAGGGAGGCCTGGCGTGCTGCAGTCCATGGGGCTGCAAAGAGTCAGACATGACTGAGCGACTGAACTGAACTGAGCTGGACTGAACTGAACTGAGCTGAACTGAACCCCTGTGCAGTAAAGCCAGTCTACTGACACCATGTTTTGAAGAATAGTGCAACATTTACTATAAGGAGCCAGACAAGGAGTCTAGGGAACTAATCAAAAACCTTAGGGTTTGGGGGGAACAGTTTCTATAGGCAAAACCTGTGGGAGATCTGTGGGGGTTGTGGCCTTCCTGTGATGAGTTGATGGGGAGCTAATAGTGGGTGTTCCAGGAATCTCAATCATCAGCCTCTAGTTCCAATAGGAATGGGGTCCACATGTTTGTACTCAGCCTGAAGTTACCATCCTCCACCTGGGTGGGGGACTTAGCTCCTGGAGAAGAACTCAGAGGCATGTATGAGATTGTCCTGCACACCCCTTGCAGGGAAACCTGGACGCTGGCCACAGCGGCACTGTTGCTGATCAACGTTCTTCTGCTTCTGTGCTCCCACACTCCTCTAATTAGTCACTGAACCTGCTCTTTGGAGCTCAGGGAAAGGCTAAGAGGCTGAAAACCTTTCCTACAAACAAGAAATGAGAGTTTAAGCCCCGTAGAATCCTGCTTGCTTTCAGTATTCCCTTTTCTTCAATACTCCTTAAAGAGAAGAGCTATTGGACAAGAAAGGGAATGATGTTTTGGATAGAGAGTTTAATCTTAAACTAGCAGAGGAACTCAGTTTTAGGGGGACTCACTTTCAGAATTTACTTCCCATGTCTAACTGAAAGATGTTGCTCCTTTCACCCATCTGGCTCCAACACTTTATAGCACTATTTTGAGCCATGTTATTTATCTCCTCTGTGCCTTGAGTTTTTACTTGCTAAGGGGGCAAACATGACATCTGTCTCTTTAAGATTATGTGAAATAATCCATGGAAGGCAGTTGGAACAGTGGCTGGCACATAGTAAACCCTCAGTAAAAGTGAGCCATGGTTATTATCATGTTGACTGTTGTTTTTGTTATATATCGTTGCCATATTGGCGAAGATGAGTTCTTCAACTTGGAACTTCAGTCCCACCTGTGTACTGAATTGCTCAGAGCAGCCTTAATTTCACTCATCAGGTTGATGATTGATGCTTGTTTGCTAACACCAAGAACGTTGGCAAAGGCGGGCGGGAGGGCTGGCAGAGCAGTCGCACTAATTACTGAAGGTGCAAATCCAACATGCAGCACGCTTACAAGACATAATGAGCCTTTGCTGAGGTGAAACAGGAGGTTTGCTACATACATTTGAATTAGATGCTATAATTGCTTAACATCACAAATGTGAATGATTCCTTGAGAAACTGAAGAAAACAATCCACCCACCTCCCCATGACAACAAAAAAGTCCTCTCCAGCTGGCTGATAAGCAGGGAACCAGGACAGAAGGGTAATTCAGTCAGAGCAGCCGTTGATTAGATAAGCTGCTGTCTATTCTCAACACCACAGGGAGAAACAGAAGAATGTGAGGGAGGAACAAAGTCCTTCATCAAGGAGAACCTGTAGTATTTCTTCACTGGCTGATGAGAGCATTGGGGGGGGGGGGGGGGGTCTTTAAAAAAC
>SJXQ01012291.1:274270-433463 GCA_006408695.1 Aepyceros melampus
GGGGGGGGGGGGGGGGGGGGGGGGGGGTCTTCAAGTAGCAACCATGATGGGAATTAAAACAACTGTTGGTGCTTGCCTTTAAGGAATATTATGCATTACCTGACTAGGTTCAAGTAAAGTACATTAAGGTTTTTAAAATCTAAAACAAATTTAATGATGCTGAGAGAATACACATTTAATTTAGCAATTAAATAATTTAACAAATGGCTCAACAGTGCCACCTGCCGGCAAACATGTGCTCTTTTAGCAGAGTGTCAGGCAGTCAGCAAGATTAAAGGACGCTTGCTCCTTGGAAGGAAAGCTATGACCAACCTAGACAGCATATTAAAAAGCAGAGACATTACTTTGCCAACAAAGGTCCATCTAGTCAAGGCTATTGTTTTTCCAGTGGTCATGTGTGGATGAGAGAGTTGGCCCATAAAGAAAGCTGAGCTCTGAGGAATTGATACTTTTGCACTGTGATGTTGAAGACTCTTGAGAGTCCCCTCGACTGCAAGATCCAACCAGTCCATCCTAAAGGAAATCAGTCCTGAATATTCATTGGAAGGACTGATGCTGACGCTGAAACTCCAGACTTTGGCCACCTGATGAGAAGAACTGAATCACTGGAAAAGACCCTGATGCTGGGAAAGATTGAGGGCAGGAGGAGGATGAAATGGTTGGATGGCATCACCAACTCTATAGACATAAGTTTGAGTAAATTCCGGAAGTTGGCAATGTACAGGGAAGCCTAGAGTGCTGCAGTCCATGGGGTCGCAAAGAGTCGGACACAATTGAGCAACTGAACGGAACTGAGACAGTGTGTGAGGAGAGAATTACCTCTCTTAAATTTAACCAGGCTTTCAGATCAGACTAAATTTTAATCCTAACTCTGATGTCACTAAGCCCATGGACATGGGCAAGTTTTTCAATATTTCTGAGTTACTCAATAATTGCTTGTGCACCTCCAGTGATGGAAAATCCATTTTTAACCAAAAAAGACTATTTCATGGTTGGACATTGGCATGGTATTAGTTTAAAACACAGGGGTTGCATCAGCCAAATAAGTAGCAATCATTATGGGATTAGAACAACTGTTGGTGCTTTCCTTTAAGGAATATTATGAGGCAGGCTCATTCTTTACCACTGAACTAGGATGTTCTCTAGAAAGCCTTCTTGATATAATTTTTTTATTAGTTCAATTTCTTGGGAATATTCAAAATAAGCTTCATCTTTCATCCTTGTAGTTCTTAAAATATTAGAAGACAAATATTAGTTTCTTTTAAATCTTTCTTACACCAGACTAGTTATTATTAGTTATCTTTAGCACTATCCTATACAAAATAAAAATAATACTAATCACTTACGGAAGTAGTGACTTCATGGATTGTGAGCGCATGCTCAGGTACAGTCATGTCTGACTCTTTGCAACCCCATGGACTATAGCCCACCAGGCTTCTTTGTCACAAGATTTCTCAGGCAAGAATCCTGGAGTGGGGTGCCATTTCCTCCTTCAGGGGATCTTCTTCACTCAGGGATAGAACTCACATGTCCGGCATCTCCTGCATTGGCAGGCAATTTCTTTACTGCGGAACCACCTGGAAAGCCCAACTTCATGCACTATACGGAGTTTTTTTTCCAGAACTTTGTTATTCCTATTGTGTGTTTGTTAAATCTGCATCTCAGGTAAGCAAAGTTCTTAAGATCACATGGTTACTGCTATATTTTAAACAAAATCAGATGGCAATCAAATGTCTTGAGGCAATAATCCTTTGAAATTTGATGAAATCAACCTCTTCTCAAGTTCACATAAGTTCATAACCCTGCACATAGATTTAAACACACCTGAAAGTGAAGTGAAGTGAAGTCGCTCAGTCGTGTCTGACTCTTCACGACCCCATGGACTGCAGTCTACCAGGCTCCTCCATCCATGGGATTTTCCAAGCAAGAGTACTGGGCTGAGTTGCCATTTCCTTCTCCAGAAGATCTTCCCAACTCAGAGATCGCACCCAGGTCTCCCGCATTGTAGGCTTTACCATCTGAGCCACCAGGGAAGCTCAAAACACACCTCAAACTCCATCCCTAAAAAAAATGCGCACATATTCTTATTAATATTCTACATTATTTTTATCTCAGCAATTGGAAGATCAAAAAGGAGGCAAATTGTCCAGTGTTATAAATAGCTGTGCCCTGTGACAAAGCCACAGAAACCCCATCCTTGATCTCAGGTCCTCAGTAAATCTGCCAGCACCTCAATTTTAAAACTCCATTTTTAAAGAAATCAAAGAGACAGGGTCTAAATTCTATCCCCTTACCCCCAACCTCATTTTCGATTCTCCCTCAGCAAATATTCTAACTCCACAGACTCCAATAAAAGAAACAAATCCCTTGGTTTTGTTGACCTAGTGAAGAATACTGCGCTGGTGTTTTCACACTAGCAAATAGAATTTACTGCTAAAGAGTCAGAAGGCTACTCTGTAATTTTCAGTTTGTACAGTTCTTCAATGTGGTGTACTGCAGAAATTTCAAATCTAGGTGCCGGTGCGGGGTAAGCAGCAACCCCCTGGGCCTAGTTTCCAGAAAGAACCAGCACTTTCCACACACAAAAAGAGAACACATTCTTGTCTGGTAAGAAGATAGAAAGCTCAGGGTCAAGAAGGCAGCAAATGTGTGAGTCTAAAGTTTTCAGAGGAGAGAAGGAAAGATTGCCTTTCGAGCTATAATTTTCAGCTCTGTGAAGGCACTGCAAGCACAGATCATCACTATGCAGCTATTGTATTTCAGGCATTGATTTTTGCGATGAGGCACAAGGAATAGCAAACACTGAATTTTCATTAGCTCCTTGGGGAAAGTGAACATCCTCACCAAACCAAACTATCCAGAACTTATTAAGGGATAATTTATATAAGCAGGCTCAATGGAACTTGAACAAATAGCAGCAATAGAAATAAAGCGTTTATAGATGAGTTGCTAATTTGAACTAGAACATGTCCTTGTTAAAGATCTACCGATTCAATGCACTTGTCTCTTCTTTACTCAAAACCTTAATAGGAGAACTGTCTTTTGCTTTCTTTTTTTCTTTTGAATATGTTTTAGACAAAAGGGCACCATGAAAACCTGGAGGGTTAAAGATAATGCAGGACTGACAATACCTGTAAGAAAGAGAGATGACTATATTAGAAAGCAGTCCCGGTCACTGGTATCATATTATGTACTCAGACACCTAAGCAAGCGTTGGGAAGCATGCTGAATGATGTAGAGTCGTCTCTGTGGCATTTATCAAACCCTGCTTGATGCTCTGCTACTTTCTGCTCCCTACAAAACCATCTGCTCCCTGAAATCAGAAATGCTGTCTAGCTCCCTACAATAGCTATGTGCTCTAGGGCTATTTTTGCAGGGAGATATTAAGAATCATTGTTTCCATAAAAAGTAAATATTATCCTGGGCATTTTGGCATGTAAAATCTCAGAATTTTGTATTTGGGGTAGGATGCTAGCATAGGAATCACATTTCAAAAAGAGTTGTAACTCACTACTGCATAATTTCAGGAAGGTTTAACTGATAGTAATAATAAACAACTTTGGATGATTGAAAAGAAAAAAAAAATTCTAAATATTTGAAGAAGCTGATAGAAACCAAATCAAATAATTTGCTGCTCTGATAAACTTGTACTCTCTAAAGCTGTTTTGTGCATCTCTGAACATTTCATTTCACCTATTCTCAAATCTATTTTGATGAATAGGTAGATGGCTAATACCTACTAGACTTACCTATTAGACAGTAGCATCATCAGTCAGCCATTAGAGTCATCAAAAGCAGCTACATTTTAGCAGGATATTTTACAAACACTGCTTTATTCAAATCAACTTTATTCAGCTATAACTTATAAAAAATAAAATGCACCCATTTTATGTGTAAAATTCAAAGAATTGCAATAAATATATGCAATCAGACAAACACTGCTACACTCAAGATGCAAAGAGTACCCAGCCCCTCAGGGAAGTTACCCATGTCCCTTTCAGGCCAGGCCCACCCGCGTCCGGTGCAACCATTGGTGTGCTTTCTATCACTGCCCGTCGGTTCTTTACCTTCCTGATTTTCACATAACATCACACAGCTTGCAGTGATTTTATGTAAACTTTCTATTTTATATAGAAAGCACATCTCTGTATCTGTCTTCCCTTGCTCAGCACGATGTTTGGTTCCCCTGTATATAAAGTGTTTTTTCTTCTGATCATTTAAAGGTTTCTTCTTATCTTTGCTTTTCAGAAGTTTGGTTATAATGTGCCTAGGCATAGTTTTGTTTATATTTATCTTGCCTTTTTAGCTTTTTGAATCTGTGAATTTATCTCTTTGTCAGTGTCTTCAGATATCTTTCTATCTTCCTCCATGAACTCAAATTTTATATGTTAAGGCAAATTGTATATTTTTGAATCTCTTTATTTTTTTTTTCTTTCTATTTCCAGATTGAATATTCCTTATTGTTCTATCATCAAATTTACTGATATTTTTCTTTGTCACCTACATTTTGCTCATCCAGTGAGTGAGGCATTTTTATTTCAAATATTATATTTCCCACTTCTAAAAATTCCATTTTTAATACTGTACATATCTCAACTGAACAGATCTATTGTTTCCATTAATTACAAGCATATTTTCTCTTATATCATTGAGCATAATTATATCTTCTTTCAAATGTTTATCTGATAATTCCAACATTTGGCTCATTCACAGTCAGTTTTTCCTTAGGGATCTTTTCTCCTAAAAGAAGGATTCACAGCTTTATGCTTCTTATGTTGGGCAATCTAGATTGTATCCTAGACATATGCATTTAAAGTTGTAGAGACTCTGAATTCTCTCCAAACATAGTCCAGTACTGTGTTTATCTGCTTGTCTTATCAGGTTGCTTTGGTTAAATTCAAGCTGCACACTGTCTTGGGCAGTAGTTCCGATCTTATTTCTGTCCTTTTTAATAATCAAATTATGGTAACTTCAGATGCCCCTGGCATATCTGATGAAAACCAATTCACTTGAATGTCTCACTTGACAATTACATGAAGTCATAAGTATGCCTACAAGCCAGTGTATTGACCATCTTTGCCTTGCAATTTCCACCCTCTTCCCCACTGTGTATGTTCACTGACTGTAGAGTCTTTCCATGAAGTCTCACCATGCAGCTGCCTGCCGTGTCACCCCTAACCGAGTTCTGAACAGAGGCAGACAGGCCTTTTCTAGTTCTTCCCTTAGAATGTGAAGTAGCTCCATCTGTGTCTAGGGTCCCCCAAACATCTAGTTCAGTCTGTTTTGCCCGTTTCCAGCATGATTTCTTTACCTAGATCTCAACTTTATTTCTAAAATATCATAATCAAATATTAATAGAGTTTAGAATCTGAGGAATGTAAAACATGTCTTCACTCTAATAATAATAATAATAATTCACCAAATTCTTTACTTTATTCTAGGATCTACTTGGTATAGTTAGAAAGTAATACTTCAGGATTTGATCTCTGTAGTCAGATTGCTTGGGTTAATATTAGTACTTTGAATATGTTTCTAAATCTCTTTGTGCTTCACTTTCCCATCTAGAAAAGTGAGAGGACAAAATGACCAATTTTATAGTGTTGTGAAAATTAAATGAGTTAATATACTTGATGTACTCAAAATTGTGCCAGGTCCATAGTGATCACTTAATAAATATTAGCTATTACTGTAATTGTATTGAAAAATTCTTTCAGATAGATTTTCTTTTTTTATTATTCAGAAATGAGAAAGCTGAGATAATAAAATTTTGAATTATTTGCCCAAGTTCACTTAGCTTTGAAGAAATAAAAACTAGGATTTTGAGTCAAGCATTCTGGCTCCAGAACCCATGTGTTTAACTCCTCTCTTGCTATATACGCAGTCCAAGTAACTGGATGGAGGACAGTGCTGTTACTCCTGTCTCCACGTGGCCTCAGAGTTCACTCATTTTTAACTGATATGAATAGGCACTGGGAAAAGGGGGAAAGAGATTGTATCCGGCTTTTGCTTAGCCAACTAAAATTGTCTTGTAATTCCTATGATTAATTGTTTCTAAAAACCTGCTATATCTTTTGAAGATTTAAGGTCTGTTCTGCATCTTCAATTCTTTGAATTTTTGTTTCTTTAAATCTCAGAAAAGACCTTGTTGCTGAATCATACAAGTAGATACATAAAGCCACCTGCATAACTTTGATCTTACAACATTATATTATATTGTTTTCATAATAACATTGCTCAGATGCTGACCTATATTAATTTTTAATTATCATAGTTTGGAAATACATCTCTCTACAATTGGAGTCAGAAGGAGTCAGACACAACTGAGCAACTGGGCACACAGGCTTAAGTAAATATTAGACTACATCCAACTTAAAGTAGGAGTAAAAACAGAAATATTTTTTGTTTTGCTTCCATAAAATTTATATGTTTTATTAAAAGTTTCAAGCTACTGTTATAAATATTATAGAGTAATATGTATTATTATAGAATGTATGAAAGAAAATGTATAATAAAAACAGACATTTAGGGTTTCTAATTCTGCATGCTCAGTTGCTCAATTGTGTCCAGCTCTTTGCAACCCCATGGCTACAGTCCACCAGGCTCCTCCATTCATGGAATTTTCCAGGCAAGAGTTTTGAAGTTGATTGCCATTTCCCACTCCAGGGGATCTTCCCAATCCAGAGATCGACCCCTTGCCTCAATGTCTGCTTCGCTGGCAAGTGGATTCTTTACCACTGCACCACCTGGGAAGCCCCTTTCTAATTTTATCTCTCACTACATTTTGCATAGCAATCCTTTCTGTGATATCATATGTATATAATTATCCAGACATTACATTAGATTATATTAGAAAGTTTAGATTTTTCTTCTTATAATAGTTTTTCTATTTTGAACTTAAAACTCAATTTCTATAACTGCCACTTATTAGCCTTAAATCCAGTTGCAATAAAACATGAAACTGAAGTCTCCCTTTCATGTTACAGCTACTTAAAATAATTATCCTTTCTACATAAAATTATTTTCAGACCTTTCTTAACAATAATAATTTTCTTACATATGAATTCAGGCTTGTCTATTTCCTTTTTTAAAAGGCTGTAATTAAATTTAACATAATATGATGTGTGTCATCATACAAGTGCAGAAGCAACTGAACTATCACCTCTCCTGATCTGGAAATTCTACTTGAATTATTGTACTTATTTTACTTTACAATATTGTATTGGTTTTGCCATACATCAACATGAATCCACCACGGGTGTACATGAGTTCCCAATCCTGAATCTCCCTCCCACCTCCCTCCCCAGAAATTCTACTTGAATTAATGCAGTTTCTGATAGCCTTTTTTTTAACTTGTACCACTAATCTTGCTTGTTCACAGAATGCTACAAAGTTCCTTTATTGATTTAAATATTATTAAAATATTATATCAGTCTGTAAAGATATACTATTGCTTTATAGTATCAAATCAATTTAAAGCAATATACATACAATTACAGTTTTTTAAGCACACATACTTAAATGCAAGTCATAGGAACTTAAGGTACCATTGAAGACTGAATAACTGACAGTCTGACTTTAGTTTTGCCATAATTTTATACCATAAATTTAGTTTTACCATAATTGCTTTCCATTTCACATCACCAAGTGTTGTGGTATTTTTATATAAGGATCTGCTCATGTAAATGTCAGTGTCTTAGGTGCTATACTTTCCCTAAGTTTATCTTGCAACTGTTCTAATTTAGATGAGATACTAAGCATGTTTGTCCCTCTTGTCAATGTTGTCTCATGGAACTCTATCAGAGAAGCTGAGTCCTAACTTTCTTTTGACAGAAGATAATGCCAGACTAACTAAATTTATACCATATTAACTTTTAGTTAGGTTGCCCTAAACTGTGGATAGTCATGTGATGAGCTCATTCTCAAGAAGTTAGATGAAGCATCCGCAACATATTAAGTGCACATTGCCTCAGCATAAGGTTTAATCACTTTGCCAGGCATTTGAGAACATTTCCCTATCTTTACTAGCATACTGTTTACCTTCTGCAGTTCCCTAAAGTGAACTTGGTATTTTAGGTTAGGGTCCTGGAATTGTGATCCTCCCCCACTACATACCCACACAAGGGTATACTCTCCATCACATAATCACATAGGCGCTCTTCCTGATTTTTCTTGTTATATGTTTTTGTCCGAAATGTCCTCCCCTCCTCTCTCCTCCATCGTCTTCTGTCTATGTCTCTGGTCCTGCGTATCATGTCCCACTCCTGGGAAGAATCTCAAAATAACTCTAATCTACATTTCTTAAAGGCTTCCCTGGTGGCTCAGTGGTAAAGAACCCGCCTGCCAATGCAGGAGACGCAGATCCAGTCCCTGGGTCATGAAGATGCCCTGGAGAAGGAAATGGCAACCCACTCCAGTGTTCTTGCCTGGGAAATCCCATGGACAGAGGAGCCTGCCAGGCTACAGTCCACAGGGTGCAAATGAATACAGTATTGTAAAGCAAAACCAACTAAAAAATAAAAATTAATTAAAAAATAAAAGAGTCAAACAAAACTTCACGATTAAACAGCATAAGTTTCTTAAAACCTGAGAGAGCTAGTTCTCTTGAATAAAGGCAAAGGAAATAACTGCTTAGAAGAAATAAGCAAATAAAGGTGTTCTGTGTCCTTTTTACTCCTCCCTTTAACTTACAAGAAATGGAAAGGGAAGCAGTTAAGAAGGCCACCCTACAGTGGAATTAAGGAGTGAGGTATACTAATTGCCTTATCACTGCAATTGACACCACATCAGTGACGTCAAGCACAGAGCCAGACACATCAGGAGTACTTAGCCAACATTTAGAGAATACATCTTTAGGAAAATGGGTGAGATGGAAGTTGGCAAAAGGCATCTCATAGTTGCCCTGCCCAACGTGAACTACAGGGAAGAGCTTGGACTAGGGTAGTTAGAGGCAGTTCAACTGGTATGGGTACAGTAATTGAATAACTAGTCCATTAAAAACATTATCTTGCATCCCAAATGGACATGCAGGCTTGTAGCGGCCAGAAGAAATGCCTGCTAAGCTCTTTTCCATGTCTCAAAACGTGATACTGTGATTTTCAAAAGAAATTCTGCATGCTTTACTTCTAGGAATGTTTTCGCACAAGGAATAGAAGTGTCAAAGGGGTCTGGAAAATTATCTTCGAATATATGAAAAAGGAACTGAACCTTTTACACACAGTCCTGAAAGGGGAAGGACAGTGATGTAAGGCCTATGGAGAAAGACTTTGATTAGGTAACAAAAAGAAACTCTGCAAAACAAAGCAATTTCCAATGAGAATGTTCTGGACAGATCTTAAAAAGAGATGACAGTTGGACTAGTGAGATAATTCACAAGATACCTTCTATGTTTGAGACTCTGTGATTTATGAATCTTTGAAATTTCTTGCTGGAGTGAAAGAATTAGAAGCATCCCACTGTTAGCGGGAGTGCGATTTGGACAACCACCATCAGAGTCACCATAAGCAATTATTTAAAATGCAGATTTCTTCCAACAAGGATCCACTATATAGCACGGGAAATCAGAATAGATGTAAAAGATCTCTAAAGTTTTTTAATAAAAAAAATAAATAAAATGCAGATTTCTGAGCTCAGTCCAAAGGATACTACCTGGGGGTGTCTTGAAAAGGAACCTTGAAATCAGCATTTTCCAAAATCCTAGGCAATTCTAATATCCGTTAAAGTTATAGAACTTTCCATCTAGTGTTTGCAAATTTAAGTAAGCATCAGAAGCCAGAGGTAGATTCAACAGGACATTATACATCCTTTGCTATTGACATTATTCCTTTGTTCCTTAGGTTCTCTGGCCTTCTGTACTTCAAAGGCATATGCTTAGAAGGAAGAGAACATAAGTACAAAAGTCTCAGATAGGTAAGATAGTTTCTGTTGGATGCCATTCATTTTTTGCCATTTTTAATAAGCAGAAAAATAAGAAAATCTGCAAACAATAGTGTCACATGGCAAACAACACTTTTTGCTAAAATGGCATACTGTGTAAGCATCCCAAATGCTATTAATATCTGTGGCTAGCTTATAAAATATTCACAGTGTCTGCAACTCTGAATAGCAAGTGCATAGAAACATCAAAAGAACCTTCACAGAAATACTCACGCAAAAAGATACTCAGCTGTCTAATTCTCTATTTTAACAAGAGCCCAGGAGTACCTATTTAAAAAAAAAAAAAAACACCCACTGGAAGTGGGCTCAAGTCAAATATAAAGCTTCTTAAGCTTCTGTCTGAGACCCAGCCATCTCTTTTCCTATTCCCTGTTTGAACTGAGTCCCATTATTAACTACCAGCTACCTAGAAACAAAGACATCTTATATATTCAGACAGCCATCCCCACTCTTGTGAATGCAGGGATCCATGCAAGGCATGATCAGTCTTTGTCTCAAGTCTTTAAAACCCTGCCTAGTGGCTTTGCTTCCCTTTTGCTTAGATCTGCCATCGAATGAGCTGTCATGTAGAAGTGAATCCGTGCTACCAGATGCCTAAAGGTCATTTCTCCTTCATTCTTAAAGAAAGGCACTCAAATACGATCGTGACAATTAGTGAAACCTCAAATTGCACCAAGTCATGGACAACAAATTCAGTACACAGATAAAGCACATTCTTCTAACAAAAGTATTGATATCTTCTTAGCCATTATATTCAGACATGTAATGGGTGAAAACCAGAGGGAAACCGTGTGACTCTACAGAAAGATCAGTAAATTGAATGCCAGGAAAAAGGACTTCAGACTCAATTCTGCCACAAATTCATTGTGTGACTTTAGACAAATCTCTTCTTTTTGTGTGGCTTCAGTCTCCATCTGCAAAATGAGACAGTAGAATTCAACAACCTCTTTCATTTCTCCCAGCTCTAAGCTTTTATGGAGTTTGCTTCTCTTTTTCGTGTTAACATTTCTGTGATCAAAGTAAGTATATTTTACTTTCTTGGAAAAATGTCCATAAATATATAATATAAGCAAAAAGTCTCTTGCTTCCTAATTACATTGTCAAGTCAAGATGATGATGACAATTTCTTCCAATTGTAGTTTTTTTTTCTACTTTTAATAAAATGGGTATTAATTTACCATCTGCATTGCTTTTAGCATCAAACAATAGCTAGAATTATGATCAAGGATGATGCTACTTATACTAGGCAAGGTTCCCCAGAGAAACAGAACCACAATAGGAAGTATAGAGATATACAAAAAGAAATTTATTATGAGGGATTGGCTCATATAACTATGGAGCCTGGAAAGTCCACAATCTGCCATTTGCAAGCCAGAGGCCCAGGAAAGCCAGTGGTGTAGTTCCAGTCCAAACTCTAAGGTCTGAGAACCAAGGAAGCCAAGGGTATACGTCCCAGTCCAAGTCTAAACACCGATATCTGGGGCCAAGAGACAATGGATACTCCAGGTCAAGCAAAGAGCTAGTTCTATTTTCCTCCACTTTAATGTTCTCTTCAGACTCTTAAAAGATTAGTGATGCCTGCCCCAGTTGATGAGGGTTATCGTCTTTACTAAGTCTACTGATTCAAATACTAATTCTTCCGAAAGCACCATCAGAGACACATCCAGCAATAATGCTTTACCGGCTATGTGGGCACTCCTTAACCCAGTCAAGCTGATAACATAAATTTATCACAATGCCATTATGCCACTTTTTATGTAAAGGATCCCAGAAAGGGTACTTGAGCTTCATAAGCTTCTGAGTTCTCATCTGTAAAACAAAGATAAGAGTAATACTGAACCATGTGAGGATTGAATGAGACAATATATGTAAAATGTTGAACCAAATACCTATAAAATGTTGAGAGCAGTGCCAGTTGAATACTCAGTTTATTACATATGATTTACCAGTAATAACTTTATTAGGAAGAAATAACAGATGACCTCATGATCACTACTCTCTACTTTGAAACACATAAAAGATGATTTTATTTTCTCCAAACTAATTAGAAAGTGAAAGCCACATCAGCTTTTTAAAAGCAGGTTTTAACTAGTCAAAATGATTCCAAAATGTATATAAGAAATCAAATATATATAGCACCCATAAATATACAATATTTTTCTACTTTCTATGAAGTAGAATTTCAGAAGAGTAAATAAATATATTGGTTACTCAGTAAGTTAAGTTGAAACCAATTGCTAAACATCTGAAAAAGAATCAGCATGTCAATACTGCTTTCCCTAAAACCAAATAAATCCCAGATTGGTCAAAGATTTTAATATAAAAAATTAATCCATAAAAATGCTATTAAACAACAGAAAAATATATTTTAGACGTCAGAGTTCAGAAGACCTTTCCATAGCAAATAAAAAGCCTAGAATTATAAATAAAACATTCATTAGGTAAAGGAAAGATTGACTACATAAATATTAAATTTTTCTGCAAAGAAGAAGTTTGAAAGAAATGACAAAACTGGAGGGAATTATGCAATATACATGACAAGCATCTTCAGTATATAAGGAAATAATATCCTTAGGATATAAAGAAATATTATAAGGCCAAAAGAAATAAAAATAGAATTTTAAAGATTTTTAATAGGTAGTACACAGAAAAGAAAATACAAATCACTTTTAGATGTTTGAAAAGATGTACAAATTTACTTTAACTACAATTTATATATAAATATTAATAAAATATAGTTTTAACCTATTAAACTGTCAAAAACACATTTTGTTGACTGGCTTTTAGGTAGTCATTCTCTTTCATTGTTTGAGGGACTATAAATTGACACACCCTCTCTGAGGGTAATTTGACAATATATATCAACATTTAACATTCACAACACCTTTGACAAACAAGAGCCTCTTCTAGGAATTTTTCCTGCAGATACACTTGATATGGATAAACAATATTCTAAATACCAAGGTACTAGATGTGGAATGTTAAGGAATTAATTATAAACTACAGTGTACCCATACAGTAGAATATCATATAGCCATAAAAATGAAAAAGAAGTACAGATTAGATAGACATAGATATAAAATGATTGTGTAATTAGGAAAACATAAACCTCTCTAGACAGTTCAGCCAGAGGAGGTTTGGACATGTTTAAAGGGGCAGAAGGAAGGTGATCCCCAGATTCTAGGAAGCTACTAGATGCTGGGAGGCTAGAGTAACAAGGAAGGCAAGGGAGTGTTGCCAATGGTCAGAAACCTGCCACTCCCCATGGCAGGAGCCCTTGAGGCTTTACTGGCCACTGAGCTGCTGGAAGTGAGTTCAGTACAGCTGAACACAGTACCTCTGTTACTGTAGCTGTCATCCTAAATAGAGTGACTGTTACGGGGCCGGCTGGGACCCCACCACCCTTGCTGCCACTTTGGAGTCACCAGTATTGCGTGAGTCCACAAACTCAGGAAGCTGTTTGCTGCAGCCTGACAGTAGCAAACGTGTAAAGACAAATACCTCCTTGTCCCCTCCAGCCTTCTAATCTCTGGCAGGGCTACTTCTTGGAAGACTGTAACTAGAGGCCAGATGAGAAGGCAAAGTGTAAAGGCAGTTGTTAGGCTTCAAGCCCAATGTGCTAAAGAAGGCAATGGACAGCATTTGGGGCAGTTTCCAAGATACAATTTTAAATGACAAGACCAATTTAGAACCGCCATACTGTCTTCCACAGAGGCTGAATCACGTTACATCCCAACCTGTGCTATACAAGGTTCTCCTTTCTCCATGTTCTTGGGAGCACTCATCTCATCTTTTTCATCATAGCCATTCAGCCTGGTGTGAGGTGATATCTCATTATGGTTTGATTTGCATTTTCCTGACGTTTAGAGCTATTGAACACCTTTTCATGTACTTATAGGCTATTTGTATGTCTTCTTTAGAAAGAATGTCTATTCAAGTTCTTTTCCCATTTTAAACATTGGATTACTTGGTTGGTTTTGTTTGTTTGTTTGTTTTCCGCTACTGAGTTGTACAAGTTCCTTATATATTTTGGACATTTGTGATATCCAAAGAGAAAGACTTTTCTTCCCACTTACTCTAAACTCTATTTTACTGTGTGCATATATTGCTTTATATATAAAAAAGAACTCTACATCCAAAAAAGCAAAAATTGTCAGGATAAATAATAAAATACACTGTCTATCCCTACAGTTACTTTTCCACTTGAAATAGTATCGCCTTTTCATTTAGGGATTCTAAAAATCTTAAAGCACAGAGATCCTTTACCTTTCTCCTCAAAAGTCATGGGATAACATGCATCAAAGCATGTGCTATCGCCCTTCCAAATTTCCAAATATGTTTTTTTCCTTGATCTTTGCCAAAAAAGATATACCAAGGCAATGGCACCCCACTCCAGTACTCTTGCCTGGAAAATCCCTGGACGGAGGAGCCTGGTAGGCTGCAGTCCATGGGGTCGCTGAGGGTCAGACACGACTGAGCGATTTCACTTTCACTTTTCACTTTCATGCATTGGAGAAGGAAATGGCAACCCACTCCAGTGTTCTTGCCTGGAGGATCCCAGGGACGGGGGAGCCTGGTGGGCTGCCGTCTATGGGGTCGCACAGAGTCGGACACGACTGAAGTGACTTAGCAGCATATATGTATACGAATATACCAAAAAAATAAATAAATAAAAAATACAGTTACTTTCTTTCTACGATGTAGAGGACTTGCTTCAAATGTCTTCAAATGACTCTGCCAATGCTTTGCAGAGCTGGAGTCTGAACCCAGGTCTTCTTATTCCAGAGCCTTCACTTTTCCCAAATTGCCTCTTCTATTCTGTCTAGATTCTTCCACTGGCTTGGGTATTGTAGAATCAAATAGCATCTCAAATAAGACAGCTATTACTTGGAGGCTAACAACACCATGGTTGTAAAAAGGGTTTTACCTTAGGTTGATATTAGTATGGCCTAGTTTGCTAAATATTAGTCATAACTAATAGAAATAATCACTGCTACAACAAGAATAGAAAAAGTAACTTTCACCACCGCAAATGATGGAGTCCTAATTATGTGCTGGGCTCTGAATACCTTAGACATATTATCTCCTTTATACAGTATTATGATATTTCCACTGGCCATGGTGTTACATGTGTCTTCCAAAATTCATATGTTGAACTTATAAGCCTCCAAACTCGTGGAATGCCACTTGTATTTGGAGGCAGAGTTTTTATAGGGATAAATAAGGTTAGTGGAAGTTGCTCAGTTTTGTCCGACTCTTTGCAATGCCAAGAACTATACAGTCCATGGAATTCTCCAGGCCAGAGTACTGGGGTGGGGAGCCCTTTCTTTCTCCAGGGGGTCTTCCCAACCCAAGGACCCAGGTCTCCTGCATTGTGGGCAGGTTCTTTACCAGCTGAGCCACAAGGGAAGCCAAGAATACTGGAGTGGGTAACCCTTAATAAGGTTAAATGGGGTCTTATGGGTGGGGTGTAATCCAAGATAGCTGTTATCCTTATAAGAAGTGACAGAGACACTGGGGATGTGAACACACAGAGAAAAGGCGACATGAGGAAACAGTGAGAAGGTAGCCATTTATAAGCCAAGGAGAAAAGCCTCAAGAAAAACCAACTCTGCCAAACAAAGGCTTGGTCTTAAATGTCAAGCCTCCAGAGCTGTTAGATATAAATTTCTGCTGTTTACCAGCTTGTTGTTCTTTGTTATGGTGACTCTAATAAACTAATAAACATGTCAGACACAAATTTTGGTAAGATCTTCTTGCACCTCTGAAATGGTGCAGGAGAAACTGATGCAATTGAACAGTCATCCATTTCTAGTGCCACAGAGCCTCCTGCTTTTTGGCAATCGCTACAGGATTGAAAGGTTTTTCTTTATCTACACAAGACATACAGAGCTTGTAACTATGCTTAAATCCATAACAGTGCATCTAATAAGAGTCCGTTCCCATAGCCAGTCCAGTTCTTTATTCAGTATCTGTGCTGCCAAAGCAAGCACTTCAGGGCTTCATTTAAAGGGCCCAGTGTGTGAGAAGGAGGCCGGAGGCCTGCCCAGAACACAGGGGCACCAACCTGAGAACAGTCCCGGGGCCAGGGGGTGGTTGTTCTCCACCATTCTAACAGAAAAGTCCATTTCCCACTTGCAAAGGATGAAACAAACCTCCAAAGGGGTCAAACAAAACACAGATTTTTCATTAAATGTGTTGAATAAAGAGCTTCATTCGAAACAATTATTAAAGGCCAAACAGACGCTGTGAGATTTGGAGAGCAGACTGGCCTTCCCCGAGAGATCAGAGCCACAGGAGGTTCAGACGGAGTCTCATTAGAGTGCTGGCATGCCACATCCTGAAACTCAAAGCCCAAGGTTATTTTTCACAGATAAACTTCTGAAGGCGACAGAAAGTCTGTGGACAAAGGGTAGCTGACACAGTCAGTTCTCTTGTGGCATTTCACAGATACATGTTTTAATCAGAAGTCTTAGATCTGCTCAAGCCCAGTAACATAAAACAAAGACAAGGATGAGAACCCTATTTTCAGAACCATTAAGTTATAAGTTTGTTTAACATTTCTGAGCATGCCTGAGTATGTGCAGTTCATCTTATGTTGGGTTCGTCATGATGGATAATTGAAGTCAGCAAAGTCAACAAGTAAAGTAACCGTCATTTCTTCCTAATGAACTCCCAACAAACAGAACCAAGTGTTTTTAGATTTTAGTGATTTTAGATCAGAGAAAGCCTCTTACTTACTAAAACCATTAAAGAACAATACATATTTACTGGGAGCCTATTGGGTGTCAGATGTGGTGCCAAGGAAAACAAACATGAATAAAATCCTATTTTTATATGCTAGACACAAGTCTAAAATAAGGGATAAGCAAGTGCCGAACTGAAGCTTCCCAGGTGGCTCAATGGTAAAGAATCCACCTGCCAATGCAAGAGACATGGGTTCAGTCCCTGGGGTGGGAAGATCCCCTGGAGGAGGAAATGGCAACCCACCCCAGGATTCTTTCCTGGAAAATCACATGGACAGAAGAGCCTGGTGGGCTACAGTGCATGGCGTCACAAAGAGTTGGACACAACTGAGTGTACACACACACACACACACAAGTATTGAACTAACCTTAACTCAAGGCAGAATATGAGATGTCACAGGAAAGATACAGAAATATGCAGAGGAAAATCAGTAAGGGAAAGGAGCCTTTGATTGCATGATGAAAGCAAACTGGGTCATGTTTCTAGGGGAGGTGGCCTCGACATGAGTCTTAAGGAATCTGTGGGGTTTCCACAGAGGGCGCTAAGAGGAAGCTCATTTCCAGGGAAAATAAGAGAGCAGGAGAAAGTTGGTAAAGCAAACATATAGTTTCATTTTAAGGACGTCTAAAAAGTCTAGCTTGGCAGAAGCTACATCGTCCAGTTTACTAACAAAGACACAAAACCTGGATGCCAGAAAAGATAGATTTTACACAAAAATTGTGTATCTTTTGTATAACAAAGAGATCATGAGCAAAAGTAAAAGACAAGGGTCTGAAAATGAAAATCTTTGCAAATATAGCACTTGTGGGACTCCTCTGGTGGTTAAGACTCTGAGCTCCCAATGCAAGAGCCCCGGATTTGATCCCTGGTCAGCGACATAGATCCCACATGCTGCAAGTAATCATTCACATGAAGCAACAAAGATCCTGCATTCCATAGCCAAGATCTTATGAAGCCAAAATAATAATTAATACCGTGGCCACATATATTATCACAAAGCAAATATACAGAAATCCCAAGGTATAGAAAGTTTACAGGGAGTGTCAGTTGATAATACTGTAATCAAACCAGAAATAATCATAATGTAAGGGAAAAAAATCAACTATTTGGAAAGTTTAAAACATTCCCCCAATAGCTCCAGAGATAAAGATAGAATTAAAAGTGTAATTACAAAAGATTTCTAAAACAACAATGGAATTACATATTACATCTCAAGGAATGGTTCAAACTAGTTTCAAATAATTTATAATATTCTATGCATTTATTATTAAAAGATATTTGCATATTTAGACACATATTCAACAATAGAAGTTAGGGATACAAAGAAAGAGAAGAGATGAATTAGGAAATCTGAAGGTAGGAATGAATACTTTAAAAAAAAGAGTACATTTGAGAAAAACAAAATATGGTTCCTCAAAAACATAGTATAAACGTTAACTATTTAATCAAGACAAAAATGAGTAAAAGAAATATTAAGATTTAAAAGTATTAATATCTGTAGTCTTCCCAAATGTATTTACCAGTATTGCAATTTTAATCCATATTTGAAAGAATAGTTTAGGAACTTCAAACAAAGATACTTAATTTTTTTTATAATAGCAAGAATGTCAGAAAACTTTACAAAGATGAGAATTATAAAGGAGATCAACTGTTTTCTGATATGACTGTAAGCTCTAAAGCTAAAGTAATTGAAACAGTAATTAGCAATATAATGTATACTCAGTTCAGTGAACTTGAACTGAAAGATCATAAGTTGAAAAAAATATCCAAAATGTACAGAAAAATAATGGTGATGAGAGAGAAAATGATAGAAAAAAATATAGTGAAGTAATCTATATAAGCCTTGGGGGGGGGGATAAATTTCTAAGGGCAAACCATAAAGAACACACATATCAATGGCATAAAAATATAAAGTTCTGCGCAGAAGTTCTCCATAAATTAAATGACAAGAATTTTTAGATGTGCTATTTTTGACTTATCAAATTAATAGAGGTAAAAGAGACTAAGAGTACCCAAAATTAGCAGTTTCCAGCATTCTCGTTAAATTGCTGATTCTAATGTCATTGGTGCAGCCTTTCTGGAGGGCAAGGAGATGGGAGAACTAAACATCAGAAAGAAAGTTCAGTCTGGGGACAGAAAGTCATGGCTGTGTTGCAGGAATGGGGACCCCTTCCAGGGCCCAAAACTGGGCTCTTGTCTAACACTGAGAAATGAATTGTCTGAGGAGATACATGTGCTGACAAAGCAAGAGATTTTCTTGGGAAAGAGCACCTGGGCGGAGAGCAGTAGGGTAAGGGAACCCAGGAGAACAGCTGTGCCACATGGCTCACAGTCTCGGTTTTATGGTGATGGGATTAGTTTCTGGGTGGTCTTTGGCCAATCATTCTAATTCAGAGTCTTTCCTGGTGGCGCATGCATCACTCAGCCAAGATGGATGCTAGCAAGAGGGATTCTGGGAAGTTGATGGAAATGCGGTGCCTCCTTTTGCCCTTTCCCAAACTCTTCCAGTTGGTGGTGGCTTATTAGTTCCATATTCCTTACCAGGATCATAAGCAACTCATGTGAATGGTTACTAAAGGGCCTGGCCAGGGTGGGTGGTTTCAGTCAGTGTGCCTCCCCTAACAGCTGTAGCTGAAGATTTTTTTTTCAGTTGTGTATTTTTCTATGTATGTTTGCCTATGCATTCACACTTGTAAGTTTGGTTAATTACTCAGAGTTTGGTCAGGTAGGCAAAAATGAATAGGAAGGGATTTAATAAAGAAGGTTGGGGCTTATCAAGCACTATCTGTCAAAGAAAACAGCCACCTGATTTTAGGAGGTAAAGAAGCTGCTACCTTGATTCTAAAACAAATGAGCCACAGGAGAATGCCCAGGACAGAGTGCACACCTCACATCTGTCAGTCCACTGGAAGCAGTGCCTTCACTTTTGCTCCCCGGAAGCTCTCTATTTTTTGGTTCTTTACTGCCTCTTATGGATGGAATCTAGCCTAGATTCTACTGGGAAAGGGATACAGGGAAACATTTAGAAGGAGTGCCGATGATGCTGAACAGGCATATTGGGTCTGAGTTTTCCACTTGCGTGTGCATGCATTAGAGACAATAATTAATTCAACTCAACAACCATTTACAAAGCATCTGACATGTGTCAGGCATTATGTTAGGCAGCTGGGGACATAAGCAGTCAACACAGAGTGTAGGGCCTAGATGAGACAGACAGACAACAAACAGGACAATTGCAACCTACTTGTCACCTGTTGGTATCTGCAGGGACTGATTTGAGGACCCACCGAGGCTACCCTAATCGTGGATGCTGAAGGCTCATATATAAAATGATGCCACAGTCAGCACTCTGGTTTGCAGGGCACTCAGCCCTCCAACAGGCACCCTTCAGTGCTAGAGAGAAAAATAAAGAAGGGAGGGGAGACAGAGGGTTAGAGGGTCACACTTTTAGATGGTGTGGTATGGAAATCTTCACTCAGGCACATCTGAGCTGAGACCTAAAATTAGGAGGAAAACCATCACAATATCTTGGGACAGTGTTATGCTCAGAGGGAATAGCAAGGGACTAGGCCCTGGTGTGTCCCAGAGAGGAACACAGCAGGGGAGAGAGAGCTGTTAAAGCAGAGCTCAGAGGGAAAATATGGATAGGAAGAAGGGCCTTGGGGGCCATTGTAAAAATTTTGGCTTATATTGTCAGTGAGATGGAAGCCATCAGAAGGTTTTGGGCAAAGGAGCAACATGATTAGACATGCTGTCAAAGGATCCCTCTGGTTTCTGGGTTTAACAAAAACAAAAGCTGGTCAGATCAAAAGCAGGGAAACCACCTCTGATGTATGTATTTTAATCATCCATGTGTAGCATCTGTAGTGGAGATGGTAAGAGATTGTCGGTTTCTGGATACTTTTTAAGTGGAGACCAGGATGATTCTACCATTTTACTGAGATAGATCATTTCTGAGGATGGGAGACTGTAGGAGGAATGGTTTAATGGAGGAACAGCTGGAGATGAGTTTGGACATGTTAAGTTTTAGATGCCAGTTAGACATCTAGTGGTAAGGTCACAGAAAATACAATTCAGGCGTGATCAACATGACCCTAACATTCACCTCAGCTCAACTAAACCTTAGGCAGACTTCTTCCTGATTGTAAGCTTCCTTTTCTTAGAGTATTTACTTTAGAAAACTTGCAACTGTAAATTCTTTCTGCAGCTTTAAGATGTAAGTCTTCTCCCAGCCTCTTGCCAGTTTTACAACCCATGAATGTCTTTCTCCGGGAGCCATCCTTCTGAAATGTAATCATCAAGAAAGATAGCACCCCTATCTCTCAGTCGCTATGGGAGGGTAGCAACCTAACTTTGACAAGCACCAATTAGCAAATACAGATTGCAACAGCATCCAGTAAAGCCTTCCTTGCCTGTTTAACTCAGCCTGGGGTTATTTTTAAGAAGGGAAAGGTCTATGTTAGAAATCAACACTTGCAAGTCATCGCTGTATCCATTTAAAGATTTATTCTTTCAACTTAAATTTCCCATAACCAGCATAACAATTTATTTTGCTTAAATGTTCTACTACCAGTACAAATTCATTGATTTGTTTAGCAATCACAGCAACACTGTAATTTCTAAAAATATCTACCATAAACTACCTCAATTTCTAAAAAAAAAAAAAAAGAAAAGAAAAGAAAGAAAAATTCTAATCTCCCTGGAGCCCATGCATTGTATGTTATAATTCTAATTTTACTGTAAGTCCTGGAGCACTTGAGACCCTTCTCAGGGATCTAGAGGTTAAAAATTTGATGAGTTCGTGGGAGATACAAAGGCTTTGCACTTGCAGTTTTCTTAGAACTCTCCACCATTTTTCCTCTCTACTTCTTGTCTTCTGTCTTTACTCTCAAGGTCTCTTATATTGTCAGATTCATGGCCTTCATATACTGTGCCTGCATGAAGGAAAAGAGCTCCTAATTCCAAAGACAGAATGGGGCCCAATAGGAGACAGTAAGTGGTGGTTTAGGCCTCAAGCCATAGGCTTTGTTTTTGATTTTTCTCCTTGAGATGGTTCTCCTTTGATTTTCTGTATTAAAATTGAGCATAGTGTGGGCCTTGAGCAAATATTTCCAAGAGGCTAATATGCCAGCTTCCACTTCAGGCAACTTAAGTTAGTCTTTATTATAGGAAAAAAAAATTTTTTTTAATCTAACACATAATTTTACCCAAGCCATTATGAGTTGTTATTGCTGTTGTTTCTTTGCTAAGATATGTTCAACTCTTTGAGATCCCATGGACTGTAGTCCATCAGGCTCCTCTGTCTACGGGATTTCACAGGCAAGAATTCTGGAGTGGGTTGCCATTTCCTTCTCCAGGGGATCTTCCTGACCCAAGGATCAAACTTGCATCTCCTGTTTAGCAGGTGAAATCTTTACCACTGAGCCATCTGGAAAGCCCACACCATTATGAACTGAGGTTGCAAAATAAGCCTAAGATCTTAGTTAAAACTGATAATAAATAAAAGAACATGAATGAATAAAAGAATAAGGACATACATCATCATAAGTTGCAAAACTAGAAAATAGCATAAATAGTTAGGAAAATGTTAGAAGCCATGACAAAGGTATTTTCAAGAACACTCATTTGGTAAAGCTCGATTACTATTAGGGTCAGTCAAATTACACATTTAGGCCTCAGGCCTATGAGGCCATGCTAATTTGAACATCTGCTCAAAAGAGGTTCCGTGCTACTTGTTTGACAGATGGAGAAAATGGTACTCACTAATGGCCTAAGTTGCTTTGACACAAACTGATTTCCCTATTGTTAAAACTCACTTGCAATATCAAATGCAAATAAGTTTCAACATGTGAACCTATTCTTCCATGCTGACATCCCAAGAAAGAACTTTTCAAAATCTGAGATTCTCATTTGAAATAATATCATTCTTATTGTAACCAATTTCCCCTAATTCTTTTCCAAAGGAGAGCTGAGAAATGGAAAATCAACCATAGGTCATATATATATTTCCATTGTTTGAATTAGATTTTTACTCCTTTGTTTCTGATTGTCATTATTTGGGGGTAATCTTTGGAAATAAAGAGGATGATTACATTTTATTCACAAGAAGGGATTTATGAGACTCATAATGTCAAAAGAAACAGATGTTTCTCTTTACTACAGCATTTCCTTTCTTTCATTGCATAGGCAGTCAGCTGGGGAATTTAGTCAGCTACTAAATGTTGTATTGAATGAAACACCAATTAATGTTTGTTACTATTTGTATATAATTTTTCCCTAATTATTTTTATAAGAGAGAGTAAACTGTCCTTAAAATAATATCTCATCAGGACAAAGAAGATAGAGGACACAATAGAAGTGAAAGCCATTCAGTTGGAAAATATACACAAAATGTATGAGAATTAATAACAACTCAAAGCACTGCATGTCTACAGTAGCTTTTAGGGAATCTCACAAACTGAGTCTGAGGAGTAAACCTCTTTCACTCTCTTCTAAAATAACAGATCAAGATACTTGGGATCCTCAGTTTTCTCAGATAACCCTTTCTAATGAATGTTATTCATATTAATAGGATTCAGGGATACAGATTTGTTTTTGCAACAGTCTAGTAAATGAGTAAATGGAGTTCAGGGATAGAGTGTTTTGTTGCTGTTGTTACAGTTGCATTTAGTAAAATGCGATTTTTCCTTCTCACTTTCTCTAAGCATTATTTTCGTCTGTATGGAACTCAACATCTTTCAATTTCACTTTCATCAGCCTTTGGTGTTCAGCCTCTGAAGTCACATTTTTTTGCAATTCTTTTATGATCATTCCTCGTTTTCTCTCTTATATCTGATAAGAGGAACAATGTTAATTCTTTCTGCACTTTAATATTTTTATGTCCCTCTATATCCACATTTAATTTGCATGCTTAAGGAACATAAAACTAATAATTATGACCATCTACCCAGAGACACTTTCTCATAAACCCATAAATGACAGGCTAATCAACTGCGTCTTAGGAATCTGTATTATCTTTGGTGCTTAGCTTAAGACATGTGTCAGTCAAAGTTCTTCAGAAGAACAGAACCAGGAAGGTGTCTGTTACATTGACAGAGACTTTTATTAAGGAACTGCCTGGCATGATTATGGAGATGGGTAAGTGCTGCAATCTGTAGGGTGAGCTGGGGACCCAGGATAGTCAATGGTTTCGTTTTAGCTTGAATCTGAAGGACTAAGAGTCAGCAGAGCCAAGAACTGGCAGACTTGGGACCCAAGAAGAAGTATTTCAGTTAAATTAACCAACCTGTAACAAGAGAAAACCCTTGACTGCTTTTCGGATCTATTTCTTTAGCTCTAGTATTGTGCTCTGTTGTCTGTGCTTAGTCATGCTGGCTCTACGTCTTTGTGAAAGGATGCTGCCTGTAACCTGAGATGTACATAGCAGCCTTTCTCAGGGCTTTGCCTCCCAGCCTTGACCTTTAGAGCCATAACAATTTTACATTCAAACAGGATTTTTAAAAAGGTGGTAGCACAGAAAATAATATTTGTCTTTTGGAGGTTTACAGGAACATAGTGACCAGAGCTAGTGGACAGCTGAAAGAATAAAGGATTATCACATCCTCTCTGGGGTGCATCGGAAGTCTGCAACACCAGCCACACTCGCTTCCCCTTTTAGGATGAAAGAAGCTTAAACTCTAACTCGGGTAAAATGGTTCTTTGGAACACTAGTTCACCATCTTTTAGATCTGCTGACATTCTGAATAAATTTGCCATTCCTTTCCCCAGTACCTCATTTCTTGATTGAGCTGCTGTGTGCCAAGCAGTATGAGCTTGGACTGGATAACCTAATATATTATCATTCCTAACCGGAACTAATATATTGTCATTGCCCAATAAATGTTTGTAAATACTATTTTCCCATTTTATTTTTCAGAATAGTTCTGCAAGATATTCTCATTTTCATTTTCAGGAAGGAACTTGCCCTCAAAAGACTCAATTATATTTGCCCAGGCAGGTGGATCAAGGCTTGAAACCCAAGTCAATTTAGGTGGATAATATCTTACTAAAGCAGTAGTGGTTTAATTCTCTCATCTTCACAGAATGTGTTTCAATAAAAAAGTTCTTGAGACAAAACCATGGAATGGATGAATGAGGCCATAGAATGGATAACTAACTAGATGAATTTAAATAACATAGTAGATGTTATAGTGAGAATTTGTCTCAAATAACTGACCTATTTTAATTATTTATTTTATTTTTTATTGGGATTTACTAAATGAAAATTATATTACATATTTCAAAAACTTCTTTCTAAAATGAGTCTCTCTTCATTAAGGCATTAGGTATCAGATATCTGAGCCTACATTTTAAAAAATAATTTTGAATGTTGAATAACGTTTTTAGAAAATATTCTTAAAAGCATATAGGAACTAGTAATAAATAATGCACCACACCAAAATACATATGAAAGAAAAAAGTAAGAGAGCCCATATGTCACTTTTACCCTAAAGACTTTTGTCAAATCTAAGGAACATACTTTTAACCTCCAAGGTTAAAAGAAGGTGGGCAGCAGATGTTATGCCCAAGTCGCAAAATCTCCCAGTGACCACCAGGGAGCCGATATCCGATGCAAAAGCAAGAGAGTTTTTGTTTTTGTTTTTTTAATTAATTTTTATTTTTTTAGTTTGTTTTGCTTTACAATACTGTATTAGTTTTGCTATACATCGACATGAATCAGCCACAAGTGTACATGAACTCCCAATCCCGATCACCACCTCTCCCCTCCTGCCCCACACCATCTCTCTGGATTATCCCCCTGCATCAGTCCCAAGCATCCTGCATCCCACATTGAACCTAGACCGGTGATTCGTTTCACTTATGATACCATACATGTTACACTGCCACTCTCCCAAATCATCCCACCCTCTCCCTCTCTCACAGAGTCCAAAATGCTGTTCTATACATCTGTGTCTCTTTTGCTGTCTCGCGTACAGGTTTATCATTACCATCTTTCTAAATTCCATATATATGTATAAGTATACTGTATTGGTGTTTTTCTTTCTGGGTTACTTCACTCTGTATAATCGACTCCAGCTTCATCCACCTCATTAGAACTGATTCCAATGTATTCTTTTTAATGGCTGAATAATACTCCATTGTGTATATGTACCACAGCTTTCTTATCCATTCATCTGCTGAAGGACATCTAGGTTGCTTCCATGTCCTGGCTATTATAAATAGTGCTGCGATGAACACTGGGGTACACATGTCTCTTTCAATTCTGGTTTCCTCGGTGTGTATGCCCAGCAGTGGGATCGCTGGATCATAAGCCATCTTGAGAAAGAAGAATGGAACTGGAGGCTTCAACCTGCCTGACTTCAGGCTTTACTACAAAGCCACAGTCATCAAGACAGTATGGTACTGGCACAAAGACAGAAATATAGATCAATGGAACAAAATAGAAAGCACAAAAATAAATCCACACACCTATGGACACCTTATCTTCGACAAAGGAGGCAAGAATAAACAGTGGAGTAAAGACAATCTCTTTAACAAGTGGTGTTGGGAAAACTGGTCAACCACTTGTAAAAGAATGAAACTAGATCACTTTCTAACACCATACACAAAAATAAACTCAAAATGGATTAACGATCTAAACGTAAGACAAGAAACTATAAAACTCTTAGAGGAGAATATAGGCAAAACACTCTCTGACATAAATCACAGCAGGATCCTCTATGATCCACCTGCCAGAACACTGGAAATAAAAGCAAAAATAAACAAATGGGATCTAATTAAAATTAAAAGCTTCTGCACAACAAAGGAAACTATAAGCAAGGTGAAAAGACAGCCTTCTGAATGGGAGAAAATAATAGCAAATGAAGCAACTGACAAACAACTAATCTCAAAAATATACAAGCAACTTATGCAGCTCAACTCCAGAAAAATAAATGACCCAATCAAAAAATGGGCCAAGAACTAAATAGACATTTCTCCAAAGAAGACATATGAATGGCTAACAAACACATGAAAAGATGCTCAACATCACTCATTATCAGAGAAATGCAAATCAAAACCACAATGAGGTACCATTTCACACCAGTCAGAATGGCTGCGATCCAAAAGTCAACAAGCAATAAATGCTGGAGAGGGTGTGGAGAAAAGGGAACCCTAAAAAATGGGCCAAAGAACTAAATAGACATTTCTCCAAAGAAGACATATGAATGGCTAACAAACACATGAAAAGATGCTCAACATCACTCATTATCAGAGAAATGCAAATCAAAACCACAATGAGGTACCATTTCACACCAGTCAGAATGGCTGCGATCCAAAAGTCAACAAGCAATAAATGTTGGAGAGGCTGTGGAGAAAAGGAACCCTCTTACACTGTTGGTAGGAATGCAAATTAGTATAGCCACTACAGAGAACAGTGTGGAGATTCCTTTAAAAATTGCAAGAGAGTTTTTATTACCAAGCTTGAGCTGGGGCTCCCACTGTTACCGACGCAGTGGCTAAGGAGAAGAGCCTCGAACTCTGGATTTCATTGCTTATATAGGGTGTTCTCACGCGAAAAATGTTACCTTCTGTGGAAGGGTTAACTGTTGGGTTCTGATTGATTTTCATTTCCCAGGCTGGCCACGGGTTCTGATTGGTTCCCATTTCCTGGGCTTAATTCGAATTTCCCAGGCAGGTCATAAATCCTGAACGTAAAGTCAGGAGATCCTAATCTGGGATCTGATTGGCTCACAGGTGGTGGGGTGAGGTCGGGGATTTCCAAAGACTCTTTTTTCAGAACTCTGAAATGGAGTCTTTTCCAACAAAATGGGGTGGCTTAGGTTCTTCACAGAAAACAAAACTCATGTCCAAAACAAGAACCTTCCCCTGTGAAGATGAAACTCCAGAGTTCTACTGCCTCCGTGAACTCAAAGGAAAATGACTTGGTGACTAGCAGAGGGCATTATCCTTGGGAAACTGTAAGAAGTCAGCCCTAACACAGATTTTCATCCAAATTCACTTCACTCATGTGGTCTAAAAATCTTCAAATCATGAACACCAGCTGTCCGGATTAGTAATGGTCCAGGTACTTGGCTGAAAATAAGTAAATCCTTTCCAAAAGAATGTACCTCAAACAGATTTCAAAAATTTATTAGATAAATAGATAATTGTTCAAGGAAAATGACTATAGAAAATCACTCAGCACACAAGGAAACAAAACACCATGTGCGAGCATCAATATAAAATCATAAAACATGCACTGAGAATTTAGATACTAGAAATTCACAGATAAACACTACTAAAGAGCTTATTTTGTATGTTCAAAGCAAATTAACAACAATTAAAAAAAAAAAAACTTCTGGAAACAGCAAATTACAAATGATAACCAAGCAGGTTTGCAAAAGAATCAAACAGAACTTCTAGAATTAAAATATATACTTATTTGATGAATAGGCTTCCAACTATGATGAAGTAGAACAATGATCCAATTAAGAATGAATAGATACATCTAGATATAATTTGAACATCTGTATAAACCCTGTGGACAGAGGAGCCTGGTGGGCTGCAGTCCATGGGGTCACTAAGAGTCGGACACGACTGAGTGACTTCACTTTCACTTTTCACTTTCCTGCATTGGAGAAGAAAATGGCAACCCACTCCAGTGTCCTTGCCTGGAGAATCCCAGGGACAAGGGAGCCTGGTGGGCTGCCGTCTCTGGGGCCGCACAGAGTTGGAATGACTGAAGCAACTTAGCAGCAGCAGCAGCATAAAGGCCCTGGGGAATTGCTGGTATACTAGGATAAGAGAGGATAAGAATCCAGAAAGTAGGGAACTGAAGAAAGAACAGATAAACTGCTGTTCTACTGGAACCATTTGCTGATTTAGACAGGAAAAGAAAAACAAAGAATTGAGGGTGGGAGCTGGGTTTTGACAGAAAAGCCGGTAGAGTGTTTTCGCAGTCTCACTGGGTTGAAGAGACAGATTCGTGGAGCCAAGATCCCCGCAAATGAGAAGAGACAGAACAGTACTCAACACACAATTTTTCCCCCAAATCTGTAGAATCCTGAAACACCACAAAATGTTAGACTCATAAGTCAACTGTTTTGGATTTCCCCAGAAGCAGACCCTGAGACTTTGAGGTTTTGAGTGTCAAAGTAGTTTATTTGGAAGATGGTCTCAGAAAACAATGGCTGAGTGGAGGGAAAAAAGGAAAGAGGGAGGCAAGAAAGAATGATGCCTATTTCAAACAATTCCCTACTCTGGGTAGCTGGAGTTTCATCCAACCAGTGAACTTTGGGATATGATATAAAACGCACCACCCAAATGATGAAGGAAGTGGAATGTTTATGTAGCAACTGCAGCCAGTTGTTGGATAATGGATCTTCCTATTGTAGGAAAGGGGAGGCCTCCTTTCAGGGTCCCAGGAGTGGGCTCTTATCTAACACTTGGGAAATAATTGTCTGAGGAAACATGTGCTGACAAAGCAAGAGATTTTATTGGGAAAGGGCACCCGGGTGGAGAGCAGTAGGGTAAGGAAACCCAGGAGAACTGCTCTGCTGCGTGGCTCACAGTCTCAGGTTTTATGGTGATGGGATTAGTTGGGTGGTCTTTGGCCAATCATTCTAATTCAGAGTCTTTCCTGGTGGCACATGCATTGCTAAGCCAAGATGGATGCTAGCGAGAGGGATTCTGGGAAGTGAACAGACACACTGTGTCTCCTTTTGACCTTTCCCGAACTCTTCTGGTTGATGGTGGCTTATTAGTTCCATATTCCTTACCAGGACCTCCTGTCATAAAACAACTCATGTGAATGGTACTAAAGGGCCTGGCCAGGGTGGGCGGTTTCAGTCAATGTGCTTCCCCTAAAACTCCCAGAGGACATTCATCTCTTGCTGCTCTGGCATGCTGTGTGCATTGATAAGGGATAACTGGTGGCCAGAGAAAGATTTCAGGAGAAAACATGCAGATACCAGTGTTCAGAGGTTGGAGTATTGTACATTGATATGGTCAAAACTGGTGAGACAAGAACAGGGTACAACTTCTGCCCCAGACAAAGCCTTGCACTGCTCAGATCCACACATGCCTCCTGTGAATTTCACTGTCTCCATGACTTGCTTACAATTTATGAAAAGGAAGCCTCGTGAAAGAATGGATGAACGACCATTCCCACTGCTGTTGGCAGTCTTGAGGGAGTGCTGCCTTTATTGCTTCATTGCCTCTCTTCTCTCCTGCCCATTGTAGGTTTCCCACATCCTTGGTCAGATCATGCTGAGAAAGTCAATTCTTAGATAGGTTGATAAGAAGTCCAGGGTCCCCGAGAAGGAGAGAGGAGTCTGGGGCTCTCAAGGAGGAGATAGGGATCTGGAGTTCTCAAGGAGGAAAAAAGGATAAACTATTTTTTCTACATTCCTTAATCTCAGTCACATAAAATAGTTTTTTTGTTTGGTTTGGTTTGGTTTGGTTTGGTTTAAGCCCAGAACTGATGATTGTACAACAAAACAACTCATCTTGCTCAAGGATATGTTTTCCCTTAAACTCTATACCAATGAGTATGTAACAACAATGTATCCTGCTTGAGGACAAGTTTCTCCTTCTTGAGAACCTTCTGACTAATCCTGTCATTATGCAGTGGATCTGGTAAGATCTTTCTACTGTTAGTTCTAATCCCATTATCTTAAAATGTAAATTGTGGGAGTGGATCTGATAAGACCTTTACAACTTTGAGACATTCTTTTGATTTATTGTTAATGACCAATTGAAAAGGTCAGTTTTCATTCCAATTCCAAAGAAAGGCAATGCCAAAGAATGCTCAAACTACCGCACAATTGCACTCTTCTCACATGCTAGCAAAGTAATGCTCAAAATACTCCAAGCCAGACTTCAGCAATATGTGAACCGTGAACTCCCTGATGTTCAAGCTGGTTTTAGAAAAGGCAGAGGAACCAGAGATCAAATTGCCAACATCTGCTGGATCATGGAAAAAGCAAGAGAGTTCCAGAAAAACATCTATTTCTGCTTTGTTGACTATGCCAAAGCCTTTGACTGTGTGGATCACAATAAACTGTGGAAAATGCTGAGAGTGATGGGAATACCAGATCACCTGATCTGCCTCTTGAGACATCTGTGTGTAGGTCAGGAAGCAACAGTTAGAACTGGACATGGAACAACAGACTGGTTCCAAATAGGAAAAGGAGTACGTCAAGGCTGTATATTGTCACCCTGCTTATTGAACTTCTATGCAGACTATATCATGAGAAACGCTGGGCTGGAAGAAACACAAGCTGAAATCAAGATTGCCAGGAGAAATATCAATAACCTCAGATATGCAGATGACACCACCCTTATGGCAGAAAGTGAAGAGGAGCTAAAAAGCCTTTTGATGAAAGTGAAAGAGGAGAGTGAAAAAGTTGGCTTAAAGCTCAACATTCAGAAAACGAAGATCATGCCATCTGGTCCCATCACTTCATGGGAAATAGAAGGGGAAACAGTAGAAACAAAGCTGGAAGAAGCACAAGCTGGAATCAAGATTGCTGGGAGAAATATCAATAACCTCAGATGTGCACATGACACCACCCTTATTTCAGAAAGTGAAGAGGAACTCAAAAGCCTCTTGAGGAAAGTGAAAGAGGAGAGTGAAAAAGTTGGCTTAAAGCTCAACATTCAGAAAATGAAGATCATGGCATCTGGTCCCATCATTTCATGGGAAATAGATGAGGAAACAGAGGAATAGTGTCAGATTTTATTTTTGGGGATTCCAAAATCACTGCAGATGTTGATTGCAGCCATGAAATTAAAGGATGCTTACTCCTTGGAAGAAAAGTTATGACCAACCTAGATAGCATATTGAAAAGCAGAGACATTACTTTGCCAACAAAGGTCTGTTTAGTCAAGGCTATAGTTTTTCCAGTGGTCATGTATGGATGTGAGAGTTGGACTGTGAAGATAGCTGAGTGCCTAAGAATTGATGTTTTTGAACTGTGGTGTTGGAGAAGACTCCTAAGAGTCCCTTGGACTGCAAAGATATCCAACCAGTCCATCCTAAAGGAAACCAGTCCTGGGTTTTCACTGGAAGGACTGATGCTAAAGCTGAAACTCCAATACTTTTGCCACCTCATGCAAAGAGTTGACTCATTGGAAAAGACCCTGATGCTAGGAGTGATTAGGGGCAGAAGGAGAAGAGGATAAGATGGCTGGATGGCATCACCAACTCAATGGACATGAGTTTGGGTAAACTCCAGGAGTTGGTGATCGACAGTGAGGTCTGGCGTGCTGCAATTCATGAGGTCACAAAGAGTCGGACAGGACTGAACGACTGAACTAAACTGAACTGGGGACCATTAAGTCTTTACTTACTGTGGCTAGACATGGAAAAGGGGGCTGGGGATAACCATCATTGTGAAGTAAGTAGCGCCATTGTTCAAATGGGAACAAAGCAATAATAATTAGTGGAGTGACAAGCACAAGGACTCTTCCCTGTCTATGCTGGGGAATATGGTCAAATTTCCCTTTTCTAAAAGCCTCAAACACTCAAATATTTGTCATTAAATCAATAACATATCCTCAGGAAGAGCAAGGAGACACATTCTCTCACAAAAAGTTAAAATTTTGCTTGTATTATATCTTGGGAAATTGGATCAAGATGTGTAATACTTAACTGAGATTAGTATTATATGATAACTACAGAGATCAAAACCATTCTGTGGCAGATATAACTGTGAAGTCCTAACATAATTGTTAAATATATATATATATGATGTTAGGTAAGTCGCATTAGGGGCATTTTGTTTGTGTTTTTGCTCCTTTACCCCCATATTTTTTATACATTTAACATTTTTTCATCATGATTTTCTTAGATATATATCTAATAGAACATATACCTTCCTCTAATGGCTTTAGCAATATATGCCTGAGTACTCAAACATCCCAGCTAAATTCAGATAAAATTCCCTTCACATCAATCTTAGTGTAAGTTGTAGGTTTGTTGTTCAGTTGTAAAGTTGTGCCCAACTCTGTGACCCCATGGACTGCAGCACGTTACGCCCCTCTTTTCCCATTATCTCCCAGAATTTGTTCCATTTCACATCCATTGAGACAGTGATGCTACCTAACCATCTCATCCTCTGTCGCCCTTTTGCTTTCAATCTTTCCCATCATCAGAGTCTTTTCCAACGAGTCTTCTTTTCACATCAAGTGGCCAAAAGTGAAAAAGCTCCAATAATGAGCTTCAGCTTCAGCATCAGTCCTTCCAATGAATATGCAGGGTTGATTTCCTTTGGGAGTGACTGGTTCGATCTCCTTTCAGTCCAAGGAACTCTCAAGAATCTTCTCCAGCACCACAGTTCAGTTCAGTTCAGTCGTTCAGTCGTGTCTGACTCTTTGCGACCCCATGAATCGCAGCACGCCAGGCCTCCCTGTCCATCACCAACTCCCGGAGTTCACCCAGACTCACGTCCATCGAGTCCATGATGCCATCCAGCCATCTCATCCTCGGTCGTCCCCTTCTCCTCCTGCCCCACAACTAGTATTAATTCCTCGGTGCTCAGCCTACTTTGTGGTCCAACTCTCACATCAGTATATGGCTACTGGAAAAACGATGTCTTCACTTTTTACTACACTGTCTAAGTTTGTCATAACTTTTCTTCCAAGGAGCAAGTGTCTTTTAACTTAATGGCAACAGTCACCATCTGCAGTGATTTTGGAGCCCAAGAAAATAAAATCTGTCACTGCTTCCACTTTTTCCTTCTATTTTCATGGGAATGGGATTGGATGCAATGATCTTAGTTTCTTTAACGGTGTTTCAAGCCAGCTTAAGTATAAGAATTATCACCATTTGACTAGAGGATTGAATACAATAAGCCCTGAGCCAAAGTTCCACCTAATATTCTGAGACCTGAAAATATTTTCTTTATAAAACTGTATAGTATGTCCTCATATGTATAATATTTTTAATGTAGGATTAAGATTTACAACAAATTTAGTGTGGAATTCTTTTTTGAAATGAAGTATGTGATACCTGTTATTTTAAAAAAATACAGATAACAATGTACATGCTCTTCACATTTTTCTGATATAAAATTTGGCTAAATAGACCAAGTATTTCCAGAATCTCTAACATATAAAATAAGATAAAATAATTCAAAAAACAAATTCAGCTCTCTTTGGAAACAAAATTACTGTGTTGGCTATTAATGCATATGGTCCTCAGCTTCCAGTAGAGATAAGACATGACTTTATATTAGTTGTCAGTAACAAGCTATAATGATGGAAATGTTTGCTTCAAATAAATACAATGACAAATAAGATGATGTAGAGAATTTATCAAGAGGTATATTAGACATTTTTACTCAAATTATGAAGACAACTTCTTATAAATTTAGTCTAATCAAAATAGAATTCTATGAAAATATTGAGAAAAGACAAATATACATATTTTATACATATTAAGAAAAATTAAAATCTTTATGCAGATTTACATTTTTAGCATTTACAATATTATAAAGACTATGAAAGGAGAATATTTATATCTACCTAAATTCTGAATTGCAAGACAAACAAAAAAAGAGCATTCAATCACAAAGATTAGTAACATTTTCAGAAACAATTTCAACAGAAGACTTTGCTAAAGTCCACTTACGGTGAAATAACTGACAGTGTTTTATAATGACCTTTTATTTTAAAATAAAGAGTTTTATAAAAATGTAACAGCTTAGATGCTATTTCTTCCAAAGAATATTTCTTTATTGCACTAGGAATGATCTTTTGATGTGTAAATGTTGAGAGTATACTTGACAAGTTAAACATCCTATATCCTGCTGATAGTAAAGTAAAAAAAATAAAAAAGTGAATTCTATCACAAGAATACGGAAGCACATAAAAATATTATCCTAAAAGCTATTTTAAAGTGGAAAAACAAAACTGAAATAATAATGCCAAAGAAAACATGTGAATGCTGATAAGAGTTTATTCAAGGAAAATTATCAACTTTTAATGGTTTACTTATTCAACATAGAAAGATAAAAATTAAATAGGAATGCAATTAAAAAGGTTAAGAAAGAATAACAAATAAGGGTAAGGATAGCGGGGGGGGGGGAATAAAGACAGAGTCAGTAACTAGTGAAGAAGGAAACATAAAAACCTGAGACTTGTTTTTTCAAAGAATACATTAACTAGAGGAACCACTATCTAGTCATATCAAAAAAAGTTAATACACAATATATAAGTATTGAAATGTGAAAGTAAACAGCATCACAGGTACACAGGAGGTATTTTACTGCATATTGAAATAGTATGGTAAATATATGCTAATTAATTCAAAAGTCTCAATGAAACAGAAAGTTTATCTAGAAAAATATATATTGACCAAATGAGCATGAGAATAAAATAGGTGGAAAGACTATGAAAAAAGTTTTTCAAAAGTCAATTTTCTCTTTCTTACCAAAACACTTTGAGATATCATAAGGATAAAAATTTCAAATTTAGCAAAAACATAAGAATCAAGACAATATTCTTACCAATAATAAAATAATGAAATGCTTAGAAGTTAATTTTTATAAAGTTAGCACAACTCTATAACCTAAATAGATAAAATAACCCATAATCACAAATATAACAAAAAATTAAACAAAATAAAGACTTTCAGTAGCTCTGAAACTCTACAAAGAAAGCAACAGAATCTGACTATTCTCTGTTGTATTACCAATTTTAATATTCAGTGCATAAATACGTGAATGCAAAAGAAAATTTGTTTTAAACTCATAAAACAAATCTAGTTCTAGATGTACAGATATAATAAAAAGATGCAAAGTATATATTTCAGTAATGCAAAAATGAATATAACTCAACTTAAATGGGCAGTTAAAATTTTTAATACCCTTTCTTCATTAAAATAAAAAATAACTACAGAAATGTTACTATTATATTAATAAATCTAGAAAAAGAACATATTTATTCAGTACGATAAAAATATTATTTCATAGGTCTGAAAAGATGCCATGTATTATCACATTTAAAACATACTAGAGATTCCACACAATGAAACAGTGGAAGAAAATAGTGTGTGTATATATATATATACACACATGTGTATATATATATACATATATATATATGTATATATATCCCTTGGACTGCAAGGAGATCCAACCAGTCCACTCTGAAGGAGATCAACCCTGGGATTTCTTTGGAAGGAATGATGCTAAAACTGAAGCTCCAGTACTTTGGCCACCTCATGCAAAGAGTTGACTCATTGGAAAAGACCCTGATGCTGGGAGGGATTGGGGGGCAGGAGGAGAAGGGGACAACCGAGGATGAGATGGCTGGATGGCATCACGGACTCAATGGACGTGAGTCTGAGTGAACTCTGGGAGTTGGTGATGGACAGGGAGGCCTGGTGTACTGCGATTCATGGGGTCGCAAAGAGTATTTCTCTTTCTTACCAAAACACTTTGAGATATCATAAGGATAAAAATTTCAAATTTAGCAAAAACATAAGAATCAAGACAATATTCTTACCAATAATAAAATAATGAAATGCTTAGAAGTTAATTTTTATAAAGTTAGCACAACTCTATAACCTAAATAGATAAAATAACCCATAATCACAAATATAACAAAAAATTAAACAAAATAAAGACTTTCAGTAGCTCTGAAACTCTACAAAGAAAGCAACAGAATCTGACTATTCTCTGTTGTATTACCAATTTTAATATTCAGTGCATAAATACGTGAATGCAAAAGAAAATTTGTTTTAAACTCATAAAACAAATCTAGTTCTAGATGTACAGATATAATAAAACAGATGCAAAGTATATATTTCAGTAATGCAAAAATGAATATAACTCAACTTAAATGGGCAGTTAAAATTTTTAATACCCTTTCTTCATTAAAATAAAAAATAACTACAGAAATGTTACTATTATATTAATAAATCTAGAAAAAGAACATATTTATTCAGTACGATAAAAATATTATTTCATAGGTCTGAAAAGATGCCATGTATTATCACATTTAAAACATACTAGAGATTCCACACAATGAAACAGTGGAAGAAAATAGTGTGTGTATATATATATATACACACATGTGTATATATATATACATATATATATATGTATATATATCCCTTGGACTGCAAGGAGATCCAACCAGTCCACTCTGAAGGAGATCAACCCTGGGATTTCTTTGGAAGGAATGATGCTAAAACTGAAGCTCCAGTACTTTGGCCACCTCATGCAAAGAGTTGACTCATTGGAAAAGACCCTGATGCTGGGAGGGATTGGGGGGCAGGAGGAGAAGGGGACAACCGAGGATGAGATGGCTGGATGGCATCACGGACTCAATGGACGTGAGTCTGAGTGAACTCTGGGAGTTGGTGATGGACAGGGAGGCCTGGTGTACTGCGATTCATGGGGTCGCAAAGAGTCGGACACGACTGAGTGACTGAACGGAACGGATATATACATATATATACACCACAATGTACAAATAGAGTTTTATTGCAACACAATCTTTGATTGGAAAAATTCAGTTTAAAATAAATAAGAACTAATCTATCAGGTATTAGATATGAAATGAGTTGAAATTACTCAATAAGAAATTTAGAAGAACATAGTTGGGAGGGAAGATAATTAATTATGCTAAGCTTAGATATGATGAATGTATGTTATTTGGATGATAAATATGCTCATTAAACTACTAAGAATACAGAACTGGAGTTCAAAAGAAAGATGGTACTAGAAGTATCCTTAGTACATAACTTGGCCAAAGTAAATTCTTAATAATTTCATCAAATAATTGAAACAAATCTAATAGAGAAAAAAAAATAGGTAATATCCAAGATAATGCCAGATCATGAAAGCTAAAAATACACACATACATATATAGATACACAAACATACATGCATAGTTGAAGTGAACTCACTCAGTCGTGTCTGACTCTTTGTGACCCCATAGACTGTAGCCTGCCAGGCTCCTCTGTCCATGGGATTTTCCAGGCAATAGTACTGGAGTAGATTGCCATTTCCTTCTCCAGGGGATCTTCCCAACCCAGGGCTCGAACCCAGGTCTCCCACATTGAAGACAGAGGCTTTACTGTCTGAGCCCCAGGGAAGTCATGGATAGTTGTAGCATGTAACATGCATAGTTACATACATACATATAAGAATATATCACATGCTGACCAGGAGCCAAAGAAAATAAATCCAGAGAAAAATCCACTTCATTGCTAGTAAATTATTGTTGACTTTAAAATATACAGTGTTAGCTGAGAGGTAAAAACATGAGGCAGGTTATAAGAAGAATGTGGTGAGGAGGAAAAAGTGGTAACAAGAGTAGACCATTTTTTAAAAGATATATCCTTTCATGGGTAAGTTTGATACGTCATAAAAGATGAAAGTACCTCATCAATGGATGCCAGTACTCAAAGCTGAAAACGAATCTTGTTACTGTCTCTCTTCAGAACTGTACACAGAATTTACTGTTTACAAAGCAAGTTTGAATACTTTATTTCCTTCACATTTTAAAACAACCTGAGTGATGGACAAGTTAGTATTAACCCCCTCAATTCAGGTTCTAATTATTTCTTGATAATATAATAAACTCATAGGGTTTAAAATTCAAATGTACAAAATGATGATGAATGACTTCCTACACCTTCCCAAAGGCAATCTACACTACTGGATTATTACACATGTCCAGAGCACATGTATTTTCAGGCAGATATAAGCAGATGTGTTTATAAAAGTGGTAATAGCATACTTTTCCCTTTGAACAAATACTGACCAAGCTTAAGGGCAATAATTGACTTCATCAAGGCTATCTGACTATAAAATTAGGAAGGGACAAAACTGTAGCTGAAATGTACATTTTCTGGCACCCAGTGCACTGACTACTACTATGTCACTATGTCTTGATGAGTTTCCTAGTAAGAGTAATGGGTATGCCCTACTTTATGCAACATATCCAGTATGGTAGAAATTGAATGCAATTTTATAATTATTTATAAGATGAATTTAGATGTGTCTTAAATTAATTTTTGATTTATCTTCAATTTCAAGTATCACCTAATATATTACTTTGAGGTCTCAATAATCATTTCCTTACTTAATGAGATTTAGGTAAGAACTGTGTTCAAAATGAAAGACATTTAAAGAACTTTTCAGGATATATTTATATGAAGCAAGTAATCACCCTTAAATCTCTTTCGAATATTATTTTGAACAGTTTTCATAAAGCTGTGCACATTTGCATTTCATATTTGCTAGAAGATTTTTTATTTGGTGATTATATACACATTTCATCACTCAACCACTGCCAAAGTATAAAAACACAAAATACTGTTATGAGTGTTTTTCTTTTTATTGGTTATTTTCATTTGTATTTCTAAATACAAGAATCATGAATAGTTCGCTAACCACTTTTCAAAACTGTTTGTATATGTACTCATAAGAATGTATTGTGTAATTTATAACATTCCATTAATCTATTATTTTATATCTGTCATGGAAAGGTAAAAGTTTTGAAAAAAAAAATAGTAATAAATTTAGGTGAAGGGCCAGAATATATTCTTAAATATAATACAAAAGAATGGAAATTTCTAAAGCTATATCTAAAAGTAAAATGTATTGAGTTTTGATCATCTTTAAAAGAACAACACAATAATTATTTTACAAAACAATTAAAAATACAGAATTATTCCTTTCTACCTTGCTGAATTGCTATTTATATTGAAAAAGGATTATCACATTAACATTATTGACGTTATGCATATAGAAAATAAAATAAACCTCTGTAAGAAATTTTGTTCCAAATTGTGTAATACAAATGTTTCAGAGTTCACATAACTTCCACACACAAAAAAAAATGTGATTAAAGAAACCAAATCCTTCTATTAGCTGCACTGAACCCCTAAAGCAATTTAGGAATTTGTTTCTTACAGACAATTAATCACATGCAGGCGTGCCAGATGAGAACTATTGATTGCCCTTTTCCAGGCTAGTGGCATTCAGACAGTAGACAGACAAATGCCCTAAGCAAGGAGAAGCATCTTTCTGCTTCTGCCTGGTGTAGCTTTTAATTGTTCTTTCCTAAAGTGTGTGACATTTTGCTGTTAATCTCCAATATGGAGCTTGCTCCTTTCTTTTAAATAATACATAAATGTTATGTTTTTCACTTACCTTTACACCAAGGTCCTTCATAAGCTCAATCTCAAAATTTACTACATCATAGGGTAGCCGGAACTGAGGGATTTCAGAAGTACTAAAAAAAAACAGACAGAAATATTTGTGGAAACATCAGCAGTTTAAAAATGCAACATGTGCTACTGATCAGTATTAAAGGAATAAGTATTCTTCTAAGGATATTTTCATAAAGTATAAGATGCGTGTGAGGAAATACACATTTTATATGCATGACAAAATATGAATGGGTTATACAGAAACAGTAAAAATTGATGTAAAAATAAAAACAATGAAAAACAAATACTGAGTAGAGAATTCATCAAAAGTAATTCCTACACATTTAAGTTTATCACAATATTTATTTGATCTGTTTACTAGCAATTCCATAAATGTCTTGAGAAGAATATCTTAAAAAATAAAAAAATTATTTGAAAGTATAGTTTTTGATATGTACATCATACATACATATGTATTCAATAACTATATAGAAAAGTAGATATATTTTCTATATAATTATAGAACATGTATGTATGCGTGTGATATGCATACTAAAAACTGTATACTTTTATATAGAAAAACTATATTACAAAGCAAAAGAGTTCCAGAAAAACATATACTTCTGCTTCATCGATTAAGCTAAAGTCTTTGACTGCGTGGGTCTCAAAACAAACTGTGGAAAATTCTTAGAGATGGAAATACCAGACCACCTGACTTGCCTCCTGAGAAACCTGCATGCAGGTCAAGAAGATAACAGAAACAGATATGGAACAATGAACTGGTTCAAAATTGAGAAAGGGGTATGTCAAGGCTATATATTGCCACCCTGCTTATTTAACATATATGCAGAGTACATCATGTGAAATACTGAGCTGGATGAAGCTCAGGCTGGGATCAAGATTGCCAGGAGAAATATCAACAACCTCAGATATGCAGATGACACCACCCTTATGGCAGAAAGCAAAGAAAAACCTGATGAAGAGTTCTCATCAAGAGCCTCTTGATGAAGGTGAAAGAGGAGAGTGAAAAAGCTGGCTTAAAAACAACTTTTAAAAAACTGGTCCCATCACTTCATGGCAAATAAATGGGGAAACAATGGAAACAGTGACAGACTTTATTTTCTTGGGCTCTAAAATCATTGCAGATGGTGATTGCAGCCATGAAATTAAAAAACGCTTACTCCTTGGAAGGAAAGTTATGACCAACCTAGATAGCATATTGAAAAGCAGAGACATTACTTTGCCAACAAAGGTCCGTCTAATCAAGGCTATGGTTCTTCCAGTGGTCACGTATGGATGTGAGAGTTGGACTGTGAAGAAAGCTGAGTGCCGAAGAATTGATGCTGTTGAACTGTGGTGTTGGAGAAGACTCCTCAGAGTCCCTTGGACTGCAAGGAGATCGAACAAGTCTATTCTGAATATCAGCCCTGGGATTTCTTTGGAAGGAATGATGCTGAAGCTGAAACTTCAGTACTTTGGCCACCTCATGCGAAGAGTTGACTCATTGGAAAAGACTCTGATGCTGGGAGGGATTGGGGGCAGGAGGAAAAGGGGACGACAGAGGATGAGATGGCTGGATGGCATCACCGAATCGATGGAGGTGAGTTTGAGCGAACTCCGGGAGTTGGTGATGGACAGGGAGGCCTGGTGTGCTGTGATTCATGGGGTCGCAAAGAGTCGGACACGACTGAGAGACTGAACTGAACGGAACTGAATCTGCTTTAAAAATAGAGATGCTAACAACCACAAATATCTTCTACCAAAATTGTCAACACAATAATTCACAAACAGGGATTGTTTCTTTTCAAGCTGCTTGTGCAAATGCAATTAGTGTAAAAAGATTATTTCTAGTCTATACAGCTACCCAATAATTAAGTTCATATTTTTTAAACTAGCTCACCTATTAGTTGATGTGTATATCTGAAAAAAAGTACAGTGTTTATATATATGTTGCTAATAGATTATGTTTTTCCTAATTAATTAAGCTGTGGTAAAATGTCATTAAAAATAAAATCCAAACAATTCCAGCAAAATAATATGTTAGGTATTTTACTCTCCAGCAGAAAAATTTACAAAGTGTGAATGATACCTTACTGAAACATCAATACAGAAAAATAATTGCTCTGGGCTATCAGGATATTTATTCTTCAGTTTAAGCTTCATATCCTCTCTAAAGGGTCTTCATTCTATGTGATATTTTTGCTTGATGATTTAGTCTAATAGTTTTATATTAATAATAGCTTACTTGGAATTTAGCATATTGTCATTGTACCAATGTTGATATTTGTATACCTGTTAATACATATTTACAGGTGCCATAAAATGTAAAAACAACATAAATTTTAGGCACAACTTGATTTAATTTATTCTCTGATTATTAAATATGACAAATCTGTTGCTTAAAAAATAGTTCAGTAGCCATCAAAATTTAAATGCTAAGTAAAGCAACAGATATGCCAAATGGATATATTTTTATAATCAATGAGTTTCTTTTGCAAAATGACACGCTTAGGGAAAAAAAAATAAACTGAGTAATATTATCAAATTATCATGCAAATTCTTGCTCATTTTTACATCAAATGTTTTGAGGAATATCCAGTCCTTGCTTAAAATAAATTTTATTTTTTATGATCCTAAATAAAATACATGTTACTATAAAGTTCCATGAATTTTATAATTTTTAGGATTTTTTTCCTAAAGGGTATTCCTATAGGGTATTACACGATATTGAAATAAGTTCCCTGTGCTACACAGTAAATCATTGTTGCTTATCTATTTTAGGTAGAGTAGTTTGTATCTGTTAACCCCAAGCTCCTAATTTATCTCTCTCACCCTCCTTTTCACCTCTGGTAACCATAAGTTTGTTTTCTATGTGAGTCTTGGTTTACAAATAAGTTTATTTAAATTATTTTTAGGTTTCATATATAAGTGATATCATGTAATATTTGTCTTCTGTCTCACTTACTTCACTTAGTGTGATAATCTTTAGGTCCAGCCAAGTTACTGTGAATGCCAATTTTTCATTCTTTTTATGGCTGGTAATATTACATTGTATACATATTTACCACACCTCCTTTATCCATTCATCTGTCAATGAACACAGGTTGCTTCCATATCTTGGCTACTGTAAAGAGTGCTGCTATGAACACTGAGATATGGATTTTTGTCATATTAGAGTTTTCATATTTTGTGGATATCTGTCCAGGGGTGGAACTGAAGGATCATACGGCAGCTCTATTTTTAGTTTTCTAAGAAACCTCTATACTATTTTCCATAGTGGCTCCACCAAATCACATTCCAAACAAGCGTGAAGACCAGTTCTCTTGTCTTCACTACTTCTCCAGCATTTGTCACTTGTAGACTTTTGAAGGATGACCATTCTGACCGTGTGAGGTGACACCTCATCGTCGTTTTGAGTTGCATTTCTCTAACGATTATCAATGTTGAGCATCTTTACATGCGCCTGTTGGCCTTCTGTATGTCTTTCTTAGAGAAATGCTTACTTAGGTCTTCTGCCCATTTTTTGATTGGGTTATTTATTTTATTTTGACATTGAGTTCTACGAGCTGTTTTGGAAATTAAACTCTGTTGGTCATATTGTTTGCAAATATTTTCTCCCATTCCACAGATTGTATTTTTGTTTTGTGGGTGGTTTCCTTTGCTATGCAAAAGCTTTCAAGCTTGATTAGGTTATATTTACTTGTTTTTGTTGTTATTTATTTTACCTTGGGAGATTGATCTAAGAAAATATTCGTAAGATTTATACCAGATAGAGAATGCCTTGCTTATGTTTTCTTGTAGGAGTTTTATGGTGTCATGTCTTTTATTTACGTCTTTAAGCCATTTTGAGTTTATTTATATATATATGGTGTGAAGTGTTCTAAGTTTAATGATTTACATATAGTTGTCCAACTTGCCCAACATCACTCATTGAAAAGACTGCCTTTTTTCCACTATATATTTTACAGAGTCCATTTATCTTAAATAAAGTAAACTCCATCCATTGTCCAAGCCTGATATGAATATCTGAGAATCAGTTATACACAGTGAATATTTTCCAACTAGTGTGTGGAACTTCAAGGGAATAAATGTTTATGTGATGAATCCTGGTTTACAACAATGATGTTGCTTAATAGCAAATAGTAATATGGTACTTATGAGATAAAATGCTGCATAAATGTACATTAAAATGGAACATTTTTAGTAGTCTCTAACTTAATTGTAATCAAATGCAAGACTTAAGAGATTGGAGAATGAAAATACACAACCAAGGCAACAGGTCTACAGACACACTGAAACGAATCATCCAGTATTCTATGGAGGTAGGTTTCCCCATCTCTAATTTGCAAAACTCACATATATCTCCATTAAAGAAAAAATTCACAGGGATGAAACAAGCTTTCATATGATTGTTTCCTCTATTCATAAAATATTTTACTGTGATTTTTCTTAAATTCACAGAACTAGAGAGAGAAATTTAAAAATAAATATTACTTAAAGCCAACTGCAAATTTAAAGTGAATAATGAAATCAAAATTTGAGCATTTGGAAAAAAGAAAAGTTTAAATACCATCTGTGAACCTGAAGTTCCTATATGATTACAAATCAACAGTATTCATAATTGTTTTACCCCATTATTTTTAACACTATGAACATGAAATAAATGTAGAAATTACCTTAAACCACCAACGTATTCTTGTTTTTCAAATATAGTGATGTCATTGTAGCCTAATCGAGCCAAGAAGGAAGCACAACTTATACTTGCAGGCCCAGCACCCAAAAGAGCAATCTTTGCAGAATATGCTTCAGGCATTTTTTCTGGGGGAGGCAGAGAAGGATTCCTGATTTGTGGGATATTCATTGCTTTGAATACCTATGGAGAAATCAATTGGCATGGTTAAAATTTTTAAGATAGCTTTTATATTCTCAAATGTATTTTTAATGTTTCAAATTCACTTATGCTTTCCATAGAAATAAACATATTTTAAGTACTAACACAGGATATTTAGAAGTCATATTGGGTGCAGTTGATGACAATTTATGCTCGACTAACTCTTTCTCAATCTTTGAAATTTCTGCCAAGGTCACACTTCTGGGAAGCTTTCCTGACTCACTTTTCCTACTCCACTATCTGGGCCAACTTAAGCATTCCTCCTCTGAGCTCCTGAATCATATTTTGTACACTGCTAAGAAAATCATCTACCATATGTGTCATGTTTCCATGTCAGTCAGCAGAACATTAGTTCTTAAGTCAGAGAATAGGTCAGATATAAAAATGCACACATATAACTTATGAACTGCTTTAAATATTTTATACACATGTTACCATGTATAACCAGCAGTGAGCACTATCCTGGCAAGTAGACATTCAGTAAATAATTTATGGCATCTGTTTCTGGTTGTGACAGACTAGTTTTTGAAGGATAACTTTTCAAAAATATGTTGGAAGCACTGGATAGCCTCTGAAGTAACCCTGACTAGAGGAGCTATGAGCTCAGGAAAAAAGAGAACATCAGAGAAGTGAGATGATAGTGTAGGGGTTACTTTTATTCTGAGAGAATCGGTGACTTTTTAGCAAAATGAGGAATCTTGTAGATAGAAGACCAAGGCTCAGAAGAAAGAGCAAGAGAGATCTTAGGTAATCTAGACTAGAGTGACACAGGGTTTGGGGAACGTAAGAGGCTAGAAACCAGAAGCAGAAGAAAGTATAAAAAAGCTTAATTCTTACACTTCATAAGAAAAAGACTAAGAATATAAATAACAATTAAAAAGAAAAGTCTCTATAAAGCAGAAGGGGGACTTCCCAGGTGGCTCAGAGGTAAAGAATCCGCCTGCCAGTGCAGAATGCCCTGGAGACATGGGTTCGAGCCCTGGGTCGGGAAGATCCCAAGGAGGGCAAGGCAATCCACTCCAGTATCTTTGCCTAGAGAGTCCCATGGACAGAGGAACCTGCAGGGCTACAGTCCACAGGGTCACAAAGAGTCAGACACGACTAAAGCAACTTGGCATGCATGCAAAGCAGAAGGGAGCCTTCTGCACTCTGATGTACCAAATGAAACAACTAGAGTACAGGAGTAGAAAGTCCTAGTCAACATCTTAGCAGAAGATGAAACTTACGGAGGGTTATATTCTGCAAGTGGAGCAGACCAGAGGTAGACATGCAACCCAGCCTGAGTCAGCTCAGCTCCTGATTTAGATAAGGGTGAGATGGTCTCACTCCTGTCTACCTACCAAATGAACCTTCTGTGGTAAATAAGTCAACCACAATGTCTACAAATTTTCATATACAAGGCCTGGCTTCTGATCAAAAATCCCAGGTCTGTCATTAACTAAGAAAATAGATAGATATGAATACATAATTCAGTACATGTTGTTATCACAAATGGACTTCATACAGAAAATCTACAATGAACATGGTCAAAAAATTTATAAGAATGTGACTTCACCAGGAAACTTAAATTTGCGTAAAAAAAAAAGAAATTTTTAAAAAGAAGAAATTCAAAATTAAAATCAAAACCAAAATAAATGTCTTTAACCGTAATTTGAATAGGTGAGCAAAAATAGGCTCATAAACAGAAGATGGGTCAGTATTTTATTATTTTTCCACTTATGATTGCACCTGACTCCTCCTCTTTCCTTAGTTTGATAGCAGTAGTTTTTTCTGATGAAGTGAGTATTTAAATAAAACTTTGTAAACTTCATCTCAGAGGGCAATATATTTAGAGGTCTGGCTTTAAAATTACACTCTTGGTGTTGAGTCTTGACCTCTATCATTCTCATGGTAAAGTCCTTGAATAAAGACTTTAATATCTCCATGCATGAGTCTCCTCAAACTATAAACTGGGATCAGTAATATCCATCTCTTAAGGCTGCTGTGAGGATTGAATGAGTTAATAGGTGCAAAGCTAATCTGAGTGATTTTCCTCCCATCTGTAGTGAATGTCAGGGCATGGTGGAATTATAGCACATAGTAGGCATTCAACAAGATTTTGATTAATTTCAAAATTCCTGTTCTCTGAACTCCAGTGATAGGCCTCAATAAATGAGTACCACACATAGTTCTTTCTCAGTGATACAAAAGGATGGTTACCTATCTGTTATTTGTAAGGGGATAATCTTCTTGAGGGTATTTAAAATAGATCTCCTTGCATAATAGTCCTGTGATTTCTAAATTTTCACCCATCTGGAAAGTGCATTCCTTTCATCACTCCATATTGACTTTATTATTATTTCCTCTATAATTTTCACATTTTGAAGCAAGGGAGAAATTATCCTGATTTTAAAGACTAAGACAGAGAGATGCCAGTATTTCACTTGGGGGTGATTTTTCCCCCAAGCCTCCTCACATTAAGGAGACAGAAAAAGTATACATTTCTAATAATTATATAGTCCTCTCTAAATGGAAAAGAATATAATATGGTAAATGCAAAGACATTTACCAACTCTAATCTGAGAGTAAGTGTTTCCTCATTTTAATCTTTCTTACTTTCTAAAATGATACACAATGAAAACAACAGAAATATTTGGTAGCTATAATTCTTCCCCACTCCAGTACTCTTGCCTGGAAAATCCCATGGACAGAGGAGCCTGGTGGGCTACAGTCCATGGGGTCGCTACTGAGTAAATTCACTTTCACTTTTCACTCATGCATTGGAGAAGGAAATGGCAACCCACTCCAGTGTTTTTGCCTGGAGAATCCCAGAGACAGGGGAGCCTGGTGGGCTGCCGTCTATGGGGTCGCACAGAGTTGGACACGACTGTCGCAACTTAGCAGCATAATTCTTCCCCAATTGCTCTACTTGTTCTTATTAACCAAGAAATAGCACATGTAAACCATAGGGAAATCATGACAAATAAAATATTTTTGGAAATTTCTGAATATCTCTACCATTTGAAGGATATATGGTAAAAGGTTAGCTGTAGCCTACATATCCCATAAGAGTGTTATATTTTTGTAAGTATTTTAACTTGATTTTATTATAGAATAAAACATAATTCCTGGTCATTTCAAAAGGGATATTATTTCATCAGTGTAGGTCTAAGAGAAATCTTAACACAAATAATACTCTGGTTTTCACTTCACTGGTTTCAATTTCTTTGAGTTATTTAATTAGCAATATGCCAGTCTGGTTACCTTTTGAATGCCTGATGGAGAGAGATTGTTATTTGTGCATCCAAAAGTACGTTACCTCAAATTACATGGCTTCTAGGAGACGCTTCTATGTAATTTTCCTGATAACGTGCTTCCTTTTGTGAAAGAAGTCAAAAGAAACATTGAGGACATAGTATGCCCTGCACTCATCCCTTGAAAAGAATATTCTTGGGTTACCTGACAGTTTCTCTACAACAATTAAACAAGGGACACTAAAAGTGGGAAATGAAATAAGGAAAACTTCATACAATGGTATATTTTTAGTTAATTATCAATTCATTTAGTGATTTTTTAAATGTTTCATTATCTTATTATTAAAAGAGTCATTGTAATACATATCTGGCATGCTAAAAATATTATATGATGCAAAATCTGAATGTTCTGTTCTATTCAATTTTCACCTTAATTTAGTAAATATCTTTATGTGCCCTCTATGCACAAGTATGAGTAAGACACAGACCTTCCAGTAAGTAGTTCCCTGGATAACAGAAGAATCATATGTCTTAAACACAGAAAAATTATAATAGTGTAATCTGCCAATGTGTAGGGTTCATTTTTATACATGGTGCTCTTGGAACCAGTGAGAAAGAAAACTTATCCCAAAAGGGAGGAAAAATAACACCTTAACTAAATCTTAAAAAAAAATGACACATGTTATTGTGGAGAAGATTTTACCTCTCTAAATGTCAGCTCTAAAATTCAGAAAGTAATAATTATTTCAGCAATTTATTGTGAAGACTGAGTAAATCAATGATGGTAACCTCCAGAGCTTAACACTTTCTCTTTATAAGGCACTCTCTTGAGTGCTTAACCCTTTATACCTTCAGCCTCCCAAACTCTTCAAAGTTAGTTACAATTGTTCATTTTATGCATAGCAGAACTGATTCCTAAATTATTGTTATTACATTACAGTTCATATTTTTATTATTATTAGGCTATGTGTTCTATTCATGTTTTAAGGCTACAATTGAAATAAATGGTTGACAAAAAACAATTCAAGAAATACAGTTCTTTATCCAGTCCTTTAAAACACTATGTTCTTGGCTTCTAACATCTATGGATACTAATGAGAAGTCTGAGGGCAGATTGTTGATTTTAGAATAATCTTTTTTTTTCCCCAAGAAGTTGATTCTTTCAAGAACCTTGGCATTTCACAATATTACAATTGTGTTCTAAATGAGGAACTTATATCTTTCCTTTCTTTTGGAAAACCATCTACCACAACTGCCTTAGGACTGCTTTAAGACTGCTCTACACCAATTTCCAATCCAGTTCTAAATTTAAAGTTTTATTAGTATTTTTATTTCAGTGAATATTTCTAATAAACTATTTCATATCAAATTCAGTTTTATTAATAATTTTACCTTATTTATGTGGATATTATTTTCTATTTATTTTAAAAGGCCTGAATATGATATTATTTGGTTTCATTAGGATAAAATCATCTGTAGTTTGAGTCTTTTGATTATCACTGGTTAACTAGTTTTTTAAACTGGTTGAACTAGTTTTTCTACCGCTGTTTTGAACTTTAGGCTTTAGACTTACACTGAGAGAAAATTTTCTGTTTTTGCACTTACTCTCCTGCTTCTTACATCAAGTACACAATAGCTTCCACCCAGTTATCACTCCTCTCCCTCTCCGTTACTGCAGAACCAAGTCTCTTTATTGGAGGCCCAGAGCTCCAGTCTCCAGGTAATTTTACAGACAATATAGAAGCAAGTTACTGGGCCACTAGGCACATGCCTAAAACACTGAGACATAGCTCTCTGCAGCTTCATACCAGCCCAAGCCCTGTTCTTTTTTTTTTTTCCAAACTTTCTACCAGGGGCAGTTGAATCCAGTTCTCTACCATGTATAAAGCTTTTGGCACCTACTACTCCATAGCTGTCAAACTCCCCAGCGGCTCCTGATGGTTTGCTTATGTAGAGACTAGCAGACAGTGGTCCAAGTCCCCTATCTACTGTTGAATGTTTCTATACTGGGCTTTCCTAGTGGCTAAGTGGTAAAGAAACCACCTGCCAAAGTAGGAGAAGTAGGGTCATCCCTGAGTCAGGAAGATCTCCTGGAAAAGGAAATGGCAACCCACTACACAATTTTTGCCTGAGATAATCCCATGGACGAAGGAGCCTGAAGGCCTACAGTCCACAGGGTCGCAAAAGAGCTGGACATGACTTAAGTGACCAACCAACAATAACAACAACATTTTTATACCATTTCTGGCCCCAAAAGGTGTTTATCTACATTTTTATACTTCAGCTATTCATTTCTTTGTGTGCTTATCATGTGTCATTTATCATTACCATTTGGAGCAAACGGGTATTTAAATTTTAACTCACAGCATCATGGTTCTTACAAGTATTCATGCTGATACATTACTACTGGTTTATACTCCTTTATAATACTATCCATCAAATATATTTATGAAAAACTACATATTCTAAGTTCTTAAGATTCAAATCAGTGAAAGTCCAGCCATCTGCACAGTAAGGTGCCCCTAAAAGTATATATATTTGAACATATAAAGAGCAAATTCAAAAACTTTAATAGCAAATAACCTTAAGAACCATGCGGTTTTGGTAAATTTCAATATTATTGCTCCAAATCACTGAAACTTATTTTTTATGTGTTAAAATTCTAGATACTAATGTATAGCTTTAAGTCAAACTAAAATTTTGTGATAAAAATCATCTAGCAATCTGTCCAGTCATGCAGTGCCAGCACTGAGGATATTTAATAGATTTCCAAAGATTTTTGGAAAACAATGTCAAATATTTAAATCTATCAAGACGTTATTCCTCCATATTAATCACTTCATAAAGACTGAAAGGGGAGACACAAATGAGGCCTGAACAAATTTTATTTGTGTTTGTATCTCTAAGAGCCACGCTCTTGATTTTATTGATATGAACTATTGATTTTATTAATGTTTAAAGCATATTCATGTACATCTTTATTTCTTTTAGAAACACTTTTTTTTTCTTTTATGGGAACAGTACTTATAAACTATTGATAACACTTTTAAGATAAGAGTAGTATTGAAAAATTTTATTAAGGATGATATAGTTTGGGGCAATAAAGTGTTAGGTATCAATCTAACAACTATTACTAATCCATATTCCATTTATAGGTGAACTGCAAAAATATTAGCCATAAGTATCATTACCCACAAAAATTGTTATTTTCCATTATCATGATAATGTATCTTAACAGGCACGTGAACTGGCAGATCTTACTGATCACTTTGCCAAACTGTGACATAAATGTGACAGACACATTCTCAAATTTACTTACAGACCAGTTATCACAAAATCAAGCTTACGCTTTCCTAATGAACATAAAACTTAAGTCCTAATGAACTTAAAAGCTTAAACTTCAGGACTCTGAATTGCATAGGCCTCTTCCAAGGCCCTGCATTGATGTATATAGTACTATTCTGTGTAATTCTTCAAAGAAGGGACTCAAAATTTATCATCTCAGGCCCCACAACACCTGAAAACTGGCTGTATAATAATCCTTCAGTGGCAAAGAAAAAAGAAGAAAACAAAAGCTTTTTGGTAACAAGTACAAATAAAGAAAATGACTAAGCCACGTATATTCATCTTACACAACCTAGTTTAATAGTTGATTCTTGTATAACAGAAAATGATGTAGTGACCTCATTTTGGCTTCCCCGGTGGCTCAGCATAAAGAATCCTCTGCAACACAGAAGAGCTGGGTTCAACTGCTGGGTTGGGAAGAACACTTGGAGAAGAAATGTCAACCCACTCTAGTATTCTTGCCTGGGAAATCCCATGGGCAGAGGATCCTGGAGGGCTATAGTCAGTGGTGTCACAAAAGAGTCAGACGTGACTACACGACTAACAACAGCAAAGGTACAGTAACTGAGGTATTTATGGTTGAGACAACAAGGTGTAACACTGGAAGCTTGCAGCCAGAAAATTCAAGTTTACTTTGACTTTGTAATAATGATCTAATATTAGGTGGGGCAAGTGAGGGTTTGTGGCTTTTTACTCTATATATGTCCTTTATTACATGTGAACTTGTGTGAGCCTCTTGTTACTCATACATACAATGAGGATGATAAATTTATCTAGAGTGTTATTTTGAGTATCATCAAGTTCTAAGTACAGTACCTAACACTGTCCAGGGCTAAAAGAGTTTGTCTAATTAACCATCAGTTTAGAAGCATTTTGACCCTTCATTTTCTTAAGCTCAAAATGGGGAAAATATTAGCAAGTTTACACGTCTTAATGGTTATCAATATTTTTAAATGAGATATTCCAAAAAGCATTGAGGTGCTATGCAAGTATACAGTATTATGACTCTACATTTTCCCCCATCTGATCCCATTTTTTTGTACTAAAGTCTACTCACCTCTGGAACCAAACAAGGAATATTAATGGAGATTGGATTATTAGTCTAAAGACGCTAATGTAAATGCATATGCCTTATCAAGTCATTATGGAATTTCAAGACATGTAGTATGTAGAGGCAGCCTACAACAATGCTTAATTCTAATCAATGCTCAATCAGTGTTTGTTTAATTAATTAAATCCTTACCTACTGGGAGTGTAATACATTTGGTGTTCATATAAGCCAGTTTTCTTGGGATAGTGCTGGTTTGCTTCTGCTGCACTGCATTAATTGTTAACAGTGTTCTCATTCATTTTCCAGTCTTTTGCATGATTAACTTATAAAGCAACTGACATAAGACATAGAGTATACCTAATCTCACATTTCAGTTTATGTGCTTTTTTGCAATAATTGATTTTAATATGAGGACTACACCTAATTTTTTCTTCTTCTATACTTATCTATTTGATAGATGGGAAGATGCATCACAAAAATACATTATTTGAAAAAAGACATAACATTCTATTATTTATTAGTATACATGTGTCTCTATATCCTCCACCAATATAACTGTGGATATCAAAATTTAAAGCTTCTAGTGACTCCATGTTCAAGTTGAAGATACAGTAGGAATATCTGTCCTATTAAAATAATCACTAACTCATGTAATCATGTTCCTTCCTCACTCACAATTCTTTAAACTATTGACTGCAGCATTTAACAAAACATGCTGATGTCATTCAAATAATTTTATAGTTTACTTAATGTAGCCTCATAATACCTGATTGTTTGAACTATATCAGTGTACTTTTTATTATTTGATTTGAACTATGCCTATTCTATAAAATATAGAAATAAATACAAATAGCAAATGATAGTGTATAAATAGCATATGATGATGGGAAAAAAATAGGGTATTTCAAATGAGAGCTGATATAAAAGACCTGAAAAATACAGTTAAAGAAAAATCTAAAGAATAACTCAGTTCTGTTCTTAACTAAAAGTATAAAAAGTAAATTCAAAGTACAGTGCAAGGAGTATATGCCATGCACAACAGTATATTTAATGGGTATTAATATAATCCCATAGAACATTTACTGTGAAAAACAAGTATTGTTTTCTGATACCAATTTCATAATCTAATGTATTCCTAAAAATTCATAATTGAGGCAGCAACCTTAAGCACTAATCCTCTGAGCCTCATTCATTTTAAGATTTAAAGTCAAACTTTAGAACCTTGGAATTTTAATTTTTCTAAATTGTTCCTAAAACTCTTTAACATCAGTGGAAAGGAAGTCATTTGACATGCAGTTAATTCTCTATTTATAGTTATTTTTCAAACTTTGGGAAATTAGTAGAAAGATGCACTCTTCATTATCCTTTTGTAGCAATTCATTAGTTAAATTTGAGAGGCAATGATAGTCTAATTAGTTATTTAAATGTGATAAATATATGATGTCTTAAAAAGTCAACTAAATGATCAAAGACATGTCAAAATAAAAATTTCAAGTATTATATCTATGTAGAGAAATTTTAAGACCCTGACGAAATTGATAAGAAAATCCACAGCAAGCTATTACTTCCAAATTATTTATTTGAAGCACTATTGTTATACATAACTGAACTAAGAAAAAACTGCCCCTTAGAGAGATCTAGAATCATTCTGTAGCCTGTCTGTCTCACATGTATGCAAAAGTGTATGAAGCAAAGTCACTGCAGATGTGGGCACAGCATAGGACTGACAATACAGGACAAAACAAAAGTAGCTACTTTAGAGCTGGTCTCCTGATCCTCCTCATGCTATCCTTTATGTCATTTATTCCTCTTCTACTACATACATTTCTATTACATGTTTTAAATCATATGCCCATGTTTAAATGGAAAGGTATCATCTAAGGCATGGAGTTAGATAATAAAGGTAGACTATGGAGTTGATATTTCAAAAATCACAGATATATTATAGGAATATATACACATATAAATTATAGGAAAAACGTTTTTGAAAAATACCATACTATTTTACTCTGCTCTCCTAACCTTTGCTTAATTTGGTTGAAAAATAGATTTATAATTCTTTAAAAGTCAAAAATCAATCATCATTTTATCAAACAAACATCAAATTATTTGCATCATGTTCAGCTTTTACTTAAGTACTCCTATCAATAGTTCGGTAGTTTGAAAGAGTAACGGTATTTGCATACTATTATTTATAACATTATTTAATATTTTTATTTTAGAATTCTTTTTTAAAGTTATACTCTTTAGCGGCAGTCAGTTAATTCATTGCATTATGCTTATTATTTTCATTGAGTTGATTTAGTGTCAGCTTCAGGTTATGTGTGTGTGTACGTGCTCAGTCACGTCCAATTCTTTTGGAACCCACTGACTGTAGCCCTCCAGGCTCCTCTGTCCATGGGATTTCCCAGACAAGAATTCTGGAATGGGTTGCCATTTCCTACTCCAGGGGATCTTCCAGACCCAGGGATCAAACAAGCATCTCTTCCGTCTCCTGCATCGGCAGGCAGATTCTTTACCAGTGCGTCATCTAGGAAGCCCTAGTTTCAGGATACAGCATAGAGATTCAGTATTTTTGCAGATTATACTCCACTTTAGGTTAATATAAAATAATAATTTCCTCTGCTCTATGGTATATCCTTGTTGCTTCTCTATTTTATACATAGTAGTTTGTATCTGCTAATCCCATATCCCCAATTTGTTATCCCCATTCCCTCTCCCTTTTGGTAAACACAAGTTTGTTTCCTATACCTGTGAATCCATTACTGCTTACCTTCACAACACTTTGACTGTTGGGTAAATTTAAGTAAACAACCTTTTAACAGAATTCTCTAAAATAAATTGCCCTAAGTGATCAACGTAAAAAAAAAAAAAAAAAAAGAAAAGCCTTCCTATGTAGTTCCACTGGGAGATTTTTATTTATAATTTGATAGATATATTTGAAGCCACAGTAATAAGAAGCATAAATGGAATGCAATAAGAAGATACATTCCTATCTACATTCCATGAGTCTCTTAAAATGCATCTAATACCATCCTAATCTATGCTATGTCTGAAATAAATAGACTTTGCTTTGGAAAGCAATGGTACAACCTCATTAAAATAGAGTTCTCAGAGGAATGGTGTTTCCCTTTCTCTCCACTCTCCCCAGCCCCCTTCACTGTTTCCTTTCTCTCTTTTCCCCTTCTCCTTCCTCCCGCCCTCTCTAGTCAAAACCACAGACAAATAACATTATTTTAACTGATTTTGCTTTGAAATGCAGTGTTAGTTTATATAAATACTGTGTGACCTTTTACTTACTACATCCTTGCAAGCCTGCCCCGTTTTAATGAAGAAACAATGAGTCCCCAAAGAAAAATGTGGAAGAATTCAAGTGAATCTTCTCCATCAACTAGGGATTGTCTCAGGTTGTAAAGATCATACCTTGCACTGGTCAGGTAAACTAATGCAATTTTGAATTTGGTAGGAAAAGAAATTAAATCCAAGAATTTATTGCAACAACTCACAACCTCAAATTGTTTCTATTTTCTCACTCCCAGGAGCCCTTCCTTAGAATTAACCTGTCAGAAAGCAGGAAGGGAATAAAAACCTGATTTATTACTAAAAGCAAAGTAAGATTTAAGCTTGAGGGATATTATGAGAAGGGTCCTAAAAAGAAAGAATACGTTGTGTTTGAGTTGACAACATCAGACAGAGAAGTCATTAATTAAAAATCTAGTGCTGACAGGTTATTTAATTTGGTCTTCTAGCCAAACAGACCCCAAGGATTACAAAACTCTACTGTAACCTCCATATAAGCTGATCTTTAAATGATACACAGGAATTGATCTGGTAGTTGACTCCAAAAAGGAGACCCCAGAGAGAATAAGATGTCCCAGAGCTTCAAAGTCATTTAAAAATGATTCATTAAAAAAGAAAGACATGGCCCAAACTTATAGGAAAAATAGGGACAAAATGTTTTCATATTATTTCATTATAAATTTGAATACAATAAACACACCTGCTTTCAATCCATAGGTTCACAAAATCTAATGGTAAAAAATATTATTCAGTTTGAGAGTTTTTGATAATTCTATAACCTCTATTTCTCAAAAAATATTACAGAAGAATGCTGATGTATTCTTTCAAGCTGTGAAGATTAAAGATGGTTTCAGGAAAAAGAACTAGTTAAGATAGTTTGTTTCTTTTTTTTCCATAATGGGACCCCCTAGCCACACTACAATGTAAAGTTAATGAATAAATTCTATTTTCAGATACTCCAATTTATATAACTTTCAGTGAAAGTATTTTAATAACCTTCTGGGATTACAATTAATTTGACATATGGTTTTAGAAATTTCATTTTTGAAGCCAAGTCATTGAATAAAAACATCGTTTATGGCACAAAATACTTAAACTGTAGCTGTATATCACACTAAAAATGTTGGATATCAACAAAGCTTCAAGGATTAAAGTTATTTTAAGATTTTCGTGCTTCAGGGATAGAAAAAACAATTGTACTTCTTACATACCTCAGTAGCGTATTGCTGCAATCCACCAATATTAATTGGTCCCTCTTCAGTGGCATACAAATTACATCCACCTACACAAAGATCAGAGGTGGGGCATACCATTCCACAGGTCAGACCAAGTGGGTTGTCAGAAAAAATCATCTTAGCAGCTCCATAATAGTTCTGCAAAATAAAATGTTCTTATATAACAGTGTACCTCTTAACATTCAAATTATGATGGCTTTTTTCTAGATCAGTGTATAAGATGCAGAGGTTATAATAGTCTTTAGCATCAGAAGCTATCAAGTTAGCATAGTAAAATATACACATATCCAAACATATATATTAATAATGAATAATGAAATTTGGTAAACTGAAATTTAAAATAAACCATCTAATTCTATCCTGCTACAAATATTTCTTTTCAGTTTTAACAAAAGTTAGTTAAGTAGATTGCTTGAACAGGCTTAAAACCTAAACCTTAAAACTAAAGAAAAAAAAAATTATGCTCAGGTAATTCAGGATATACTCCATGTAACTATATTAAGGGTGGCCAGGGCTCTCTTTCCATTCAATTCATCTGGTTTGTCCATGGATATTATGTATTGTGACATTCTTGTGTTGAGTATCATCCTTCAATAACAACCTATTAACCAAATATGCAGATGAAACTCATTATACAAGACTAGACTGTTAAATGCATCCCTCATCATTCCTTTCCACACATTTGACTATTATAGACTAGTTTAGAATCTTCTGCGTTTCATTAAGAATTTTTGGAACCCTACTTGTTCATAAATTATACAAATACATCAATTTTTTACTGAATAATGAACAATACATTGAACATTTCAGAAATATGTTTTCCTTTCATGAAAATTTAAAATTGAATCTGACTAGTATTCTTCAAAGCTGTTAAGTATTTTGTCAAAAATAAGGATAATTTTGAGAAATTGTAACAGTCAAAACATCCCCAAGGAGATGTAACAACTAAATGCAATCTGTTATTTTAGAGAGGATCCTGGATCAGAAAAAGGACATGAAGTAGAAACAAAGGAAATCTGAAGAAAATATAAACTTTAGTTAATAATAATAACATATTGGGCTTCCTTCATAGGTCAGTTGGTCAAGAATCTGCCTGCAATGCAGGAGACCCGGGTTCGACCCTGGGTCGGGAAGATCTTCTAGAGAAGGAAATGTCAACCCACTCCAATATTCTTGCCTGGAAAATCCTATGGACAGAGGAGCTTGGCAGGCTACAGACCATGGGATCAAAAGAGTTGGACATGACAGTGACTAAACCACCACCAATAACACATTAATAATGTTTCATTAGTTGTAACAAATGTGCTATACAAGTTATATGTTAATAATAGGTGAAACTGTAATAAAATTCTTTGTCCATTTCACATGTAAAAATACTCTAAAATACATTTTAAAAGAAGATAGGGAAAAATGTACTTAACAATATGAAACAGATGCATTTATTTTTTTCAGCTTTTACTTAAAGTACATTTGAAAGTCTTTGAAAACATACATCATTTCCACAACTAACTTCAATCATAAATACAAATTCCTAGGTAAAATATTGAGGAAAATAAAGAACAGCAATAATCTTTACTATTTATTGACTCTGCACTACATTTCTGACACTTTACCAGGTCTTTATCTAAGTTTTTAACATCAATCATCTTATTTAATATATCTAGCACTCAAGAAAAAATTTCTAGGCATGAGAAAAAATTAGAATGAAATCTTTGATAACCAGATAAAAAATAAATTAATGAAGCAGACCCACAGGTGATACAGAAAGTAATGCTAGCAGATAAAACCTTTAATTTAATTTTAATAAAAATTCAGGCAAAAAGACACTCAAAATACATGAAATAATAAAAATGCAATCATACTATTATAATTATTTTAAAAAGAATCAAACTGATATTGAATAACTGAATGAAACATTTAAAAATAGATCTAAATGCATGGTTTTAACAGCATCCATGGTGGATTAACAACATTTCTTTTATTCAGTGTCTACTTAGCAACCAACAGTCACATCTAACATATGTAAATGCCTCTTCAATACACATTTTCTGAATACCTAGTAGAAATGTATTATGAGATTCAAGTTATAAATAAGGAAAGTGAAGTATAAAGCGTAAATAATTTGCCAAGGGACCATATAGTATATCAGTGGCAGAGTCAGAATCCAAAGCCATATTGTGGCTATATACTCTTAAGTACCAAGGTATACTTTCACATGAAAGCCTACTGTTCATTACTCAATAGATTATAAAATGTAGTTATGATATTATCGTTCAGTTATAGCACATACCACAATGTAAAAGAAACACAGAGCTCTTTTCATTATAATTAGGAAGTAGACAGCAAGCCCATTAGATTATTCTTTATACTTCATCAGATGCTTTTTGTTTATATAGTTTCTTTAGTTTTGATCCTTTCATCAGTCCATTTTAAAGTTACGAGGTATGTCTTTTGCTCTTAATTCAAAAGACTAAGATCTGCTTCTTTCTCTAAATTTGGTCATATTTACCAATATCTTTGTGATGGTATATTAGTATCACTAATAAGGACCAATAATAAAGAATTTAAGTGACAAAGTCTAATTTTCAAAAATTAATATTGGACTCTCTTAAACATATACAAAGAGCATATACAAAAAATAAGCCAAAGATATTATATCATATATTAATAAATAAAAAGTTGATTTAAAAAGCATTTGAAGATGATTTGGTTTTAATGATGAATTCTATAAAATATTCAAATATGTATATCAATTCTTAACAAATATCTCCAAAGTATACATATCTAATTTAACCCAGAAATGCAAGATTGGTTTATTATGCCAAATACACTGTATCAATAGAATAAAGAATAAAAATCACACAATCATCTCAAAAGATGCAGAAAAGCATTTGACAAACTCCAACAAAACTTATGATAAAAACTTACAACAAAACACAAATCAGCTTATTCTCTGATAAAGGATTTCTATGTAAATCCAACAGCTAACATCTTATTTTATGCTGAAAACTAAATGCTTCCTCCCAAAGATCAGGAACAAAGGATGTATTTCTAATTAGCACAGTACAGAAAATCTTACCAGATAATTTGACAAGCAAGAAAAGTAAGTGCTATTCAGATTGCAAAGGAAGAAGTAAAATTATTTCCACTTATGATGAATGCAAAATGCAAAACACCAGGCTGGATGAAGCATAAGCTGGGATCAAGATTGCTGGAAGAGATAACAATAACCTCAGATATACAGACGAAATCACCCTTATGGCAGAAAGTGAAGAGGAACTAAAGAGCCTCTTGATGAAAGTGAAAGAAGAGAGTGAAAAAGTTGCCTTAAAACTCAACATTCAAAAAACAAAGATTTGGCACCTGGTCCATCACTTTATGGTAATTAGAGAGGGAAACAAGGGAAACAATGATAGACTTTATTTTGGGGGGCTCCAAAATCACTGCAGATTGTGACTGAAGCCATGAAATTAAAACACACTTGCTCCTTGGAAGAAGAGCTATGACCAACCTAGACAGTGTATTAAGAAGCAGAGACATTACTTTGCCAACAAAGGTCTGTCTAGCCAATGCTATGGTTTTTTCCAACAGCCATGTATGGATGTGAGTGCTGGACCATAAAGAAGGTTGAACACTGAAGAACTGATGATTTTGAACTGTGGTGTTGGAGAAGACTCTTGAGAGTCCCTTGGACTGCAAGGAGATCAAACCAGTCAATCCTAACAGAAATCAATCCTAAATATTCATTAGAAAGATTGATGCTGAAGCTGAAGCTTCAATATTTTCACCACCTAATGCAATGCAAAGAACCAACTCATTAGAAAAGACCCTGAGGCTGGAAAGATTGAAGGCAGGAGGACAAAAGGATGACAGAGGACAAGATGGTTGGGTGGCATCACTGACTCAATGGACATGAGTTTGAGCAGGCTCTGGGAGATGGTGAAGGACAGCAAAGCCTGGCATGTTGTAGTCCATAAGGTCACAAAGAGTCAGACATGACTGAGCAAATCAACAACAACAAATGATAAAATAATCTTTCACATAGAAAATCCTAAAAAACTTAATTTAAAAATTATTAGCACTGTTAAAAATTTTATGAATCAATTGGTGCCTTTGGATGCTTAGATTGAGCATTACTTTGAGGCATGGATATGAAGGTGTTTCTATATGAAATAGTTTGAATTGGTGGATTCAGATAAGTAGATTGCTCTTCTCAATGTGGGTAGGTAACATACAGTCCATTGAGGACCTGAATAGCATAAAAATGGTGGAGAAAGGATAAACTTGTCTATTTGGCTGAGCTCGGACATTAATGATATATAGACTGATTTTATATGTATATCTATCTATCTATATATGATATATTCTGCTTCTCTGGAAATACAAATAAGCTTCCTTGGTGTCCCAGATGACAAAAGGCTGCCTAGAATGGGGGAGACCTGGGTTTGACCCCTGGGTCAAGAAGATCCCCTGGAGAAAGGAATGGCAACTCACTCCAGTATTCTTGCCTGGAGAATTCCATGAGCAGAGGAGTTCGGCGGGCTACAGTCCATGGGGTTGCAAAGAGTTGGACACAACTCAGCGACTAACACTTTTAACACACACAGAAGAAACATAGCAACTGTAAATATATTACATAAATGCATACAAATTAACTGGTATTTCTATATATTAGCAATGAACAAACCAAAAATAAAATCAAGACAATGTTTATATTTAGAAGAGCATCAAAAATACTTAGAATTATATTAACTAAAAAAGTGTAAAACATATATTATGTAGACAACAAAACACTGATGAAAAGAACTAAGACTTAAAAATGGAAAATACATCCATGATAATAAATTGGAAAGCTTCTTGTGAGGATAGTAATACGCAAAGCAATCCCTCTAAATATCCTAGCTGACTTGTACTTTGCTAAAATGATCATGCTGACCCTAAAATTCATATGAATATCCAAAGGAATCAGAATAGCCAAAAGAACCTTGAAAAATAAGAACAGATTTAGAAGAATCACATTTTCCTGATTTGATAACTTACCACACAGCTATGGCAATCAAGATAAAGTAGTAATGGCAAAATGATAAAAATATACCACAACGGAATGAATTGAGAATCCAGTAAGACCTTTATATTTATGTTCAATTGATTTTTAAAAGGATTCCAAGAATTCTGGAGGTAAAGAACATTCTCTTCAACAAGTGATGCAGCAATAGCCAAATTTCACATACAAAGGAATGAAGCTGAATCTCCACCTCATACCATAGATAAAAGTTAATTAAAAAATAGATCAAATAGATCAAACCAGTCAATCCTAAAGGAAATCAGTCCTGAATATTCATTGGAAGCTGAAACACACTTTGGCCACCTGATGGGAACTGACTCATTGGAAAAGACCCTGTGCTGGGAAAGGTTGAAGGCAGGAGGAGAAGGGAATGACAGAAGATGAGATGGTTGGATGGCATCACTGACTCAATGGACATGAGTTTGAGCAGGATCCAGGAATTGGTGATGGAAAGGGAAGCCTAGTGTGCTGCAGTCAATGGGGTCACAAAGAGTCAGACACGACCGAGCAACTGAACTGAACTGAAAAATAGGTCAAGTAGATCTAAATTTTAGAGCTAAACTTATAAAACTCTTAGAAGACAACACAGGAGTAAATCTTCATGACTAGGGTATGCAACGGTTTTTATATAAGACAACAAACCACAAGCAACAGCAAAAATATAAACTGGATTTCATCAAAATTAGAATACCATCAGAAAAGTTAAAAGACAACCCAGGAGGAAACCAGTTAAGAAATCTCCAACTTGAATATATAAAGAATATCTACAACTCACTAATAAAAAACAAATTTAAAAACCAATAAAAAATAAATACCCAATTAAAGTGAGCAAAGTATTAGTATAAATAGTCTTTCAAAAATATACAAATGATTAACAAGCATAAGAAATGATGCTCAATATTATCAGAGAAACGCAAGTCAAAATGACAAAGACATATCATTTCTCACATACTTGGATGGCTATAATCAAGAAGACATACAGTAAAAGCTGTTGGCAAGGATATGAAGAAATTGGAACCCTCATCTCCTACTGACAGGATTGGAAAATGATGTAGCTGCTTTGACAATTAGTTTGGCAGCTCTTAAGTTTTAAGAGTGAAGTTGCCATGAGATTCAGGAATTTCACTCTTTGGTGTGCACTCAAGAACATTTACAAAATTTATCTCTGCAAAACTTTGTACACTAATACTCATAGCAGTGTTATTTCTAAGGCTAAAACAAAAAAACAACTCAATTATCCATCAACTGATGTAAGGCTAAAAAAACATATATCCATATAATCTATGTTATTACGTTATTTGGCCATAAAAAGTAATGAAGTAATGATAAATCCTACAACATGGCTGAACCTTAAAAATCTATGCTAAGTGAAAGAAGTTACTCACAAAAGACTACATATTCTGTGTTTCTGCTTGTAGAAAATATCTAGGATGGGCAAAAATAAAGAGACAGAAGACAGATTGATAATGGTCTATGACTGGGGCTCTGAGAAGAAATGGAAAACAGCTGCTAATAGGTATACAATTTCATTTTGGGATGATAAAAATATGCTCAATTTGATTGCAGTAATGAGTGAAACTGCAAATATATTTGCTATCACTGAACTATGCACTGTATATTGGGAAATTGTATGGAAAATGAGTTACATCTCAAAAAAGCTGTTATATTTTTAAAAAGTATACATACAGGACTGGAAATTATATAGGCACTGTGGAAGGCAATAAACATAATTCTTGTAGAAAATTTAAAACTTTTAGCAAAGGGATATTTGAATGAGATTGCTAAATTAGATGCAAAACTGGACAATATCGTGTGGTTTAGTCTCTAAGTCATTTCCTACTCTTGCAATTCCATGGCTCCTCTGTCCATGGAATTTCCAAGAGAGCTGGCTTTTCCTTCTCCAGGGGATTTCCCTGACCTAGGGATTGAACCCAGGTCTCCTACACTGCAGGACTCCTGAACTGCAGGCAGATTCTTTATCAGTTGAGCCATCAGTATCCTGGAAGGGATTTAAAATAAAATTTTTGGAATTTTTTATACTAAAAAAAGATAAATTTCATCTCTACTGTACACAAATCTAAAAGAAAAGATGTAAATTTATAGTTTAACATTTTAATTATAAGTTCATATTTATTTTCCTAAAAAATAATACTTAGATATCACCTTGTATTTACTTACAAAATGCTTCAGTATAGCATTAAACAGATACAGACTTATTTCATTGTACTTAGTTATGGTTTTGGATAATTTTACCTAATAATGGCAAACATAAAACTGTTCATACCAAACAGTTATTAACTTAAATCTTAATCTTCTATTCCTAAGCAAACTTCCTTAGTTCCTACTTAAACCGACTGATTCTCAACTCACCACCTACAATAAACTAGCAGTTAAATCTCTGCTAGAGAAAAATCTCAAAGTCATTTTAAGTATTCTTTCCTCTTCTTACTTGTCACCTCAGGAACATTTGACATGATTGATTAACAAATATGTATTGACTGACTCACTGAGTAAAATATCCTATTGCATAATTAGAAGTTTTTATAATATAAAAATAGTGTCATGGCAAAAAAATGTCAATTGCAGATAACTTGTCAGGATATTTGAGGAAAAAAATGTAGAAAGAACATAATCTAATTAAACATTGAAGGATTTTTCCACAAGGATGTTGATTGTTTTAAGAGCCCCAAATTCATTTTAAGCACAAAAAAATAATGACAGAAGGAGAGAAATATATATACATATGTATTTATATCACAACAAATAAAATATAATGAAATGAAACATTTTAAGTTACACTTTTGGCTCCCGATTTGCCACAGCTGTCAAACTACTAGGACTCAATCTATCACAGCCTATCATTGATAATAAAACTGTCTAGTAACTCATCTACAATCTCACAGCTTCAAGTGTAACCCTTATACCAAAATAAAATTATAGGATGCTATAATTAATTTTTATTGGAATATAGTTGCCTTACAATATTGTGTTAGTTTCTGCTGTATAGCAACGTAAATCAGTTATACATATACACATATCCTCTTTTTGGGATTTCCTTCCCATTTAGGTCACCACAGAGCACTGAGTAGGGTTCTTTGTGTTATACAGTATGTTCTCATTAGTTATCTATCTTATACATAATATATATATAGATCAACTTAGTCTCCCAATTTATCCCACCCTTCTTTCCTTCCGTGGTATCCATACGTCAGTTCTCTATTTCTATGTTTCTATGTCTGCTTTGCTAATAAGTTCATCTGTATCATTTTTCTAGCTTCCATATATGTGATATTATATGATCTTTGTTTTTTCATTCTGATTTACTTCAATCTGTACCAGTCTCTATGTCCATCCACACCTCTGCAAATTGCACAGTTGTGTTCTTTATGGCTCAGTAATATTCACTGTATATCGGTACCACATCTTTTTAATCCATTCATCTGTCAATGGACATCTAGGTTGCTTCCATGTCCTGGCTATTGCAAATGGTGCTGTAATGAACACTGGGATACATGTATCTTTTGTAATTATGGTTTTATCTAGGAATTACCCAGGAGGGGGATTGCTGGGGCATATGATAATCACATTTTTAGTTTTTTTAAGAAACCTCCATACTGTTCTCCATAGTGGCTGTATCAATTTACATTCCCACCAACAGTGCAAGACAGTTCTCTTTTATCCACATGCTCTCCAGCATTTGTTATTGGTATATTTTTTGATGATGGTCATTCTGACCTGTGTTAGGTGATACATCATTGCAGTTCTGCTTTGCATTTCTCTAATAATTAGCAATGTTGAACATTTTGTCATGTATCTGTTGTCCATCTGTCTGTCTTTTTGGAAAATGTCTAGGTATTCCATCCATTTTTTTGATTGGGTTATTTGTTTTTGTTTTTTATATTGAGGTGCATAAGCTGTTTGTATATTGGGGGGATTAATCCCTTATCAGTTGTTTCATTTGCAAATATTTGCTTCCATTCTGAGGGCTGTCTTTTCATTTAATTTATGGTTTCCTTTGCTGCTCAAAAGCTTTTAAGTTATATTAGGGTCTCATTTGTTTATTTTTGTTTTTATTTTCATTACTCTGGCAGGTAGGTTACAAAAAATCTTGCCGTGATTCATGTCAAAGAGCATTCTGCCTATGGTTTCCTCTAAGAGTTTTATAGTGCCCAGCCTTACATTTAAGTTTTTAATCCATTTTGAGTTTATTTTTGTGTATGGTATTACAGAGGGTTTTAGTTTCATTCTTTCACATGCAGCTGTTCAGTTTTCCCAGTACCACTTATTAAAGAAAATGTCTTTTCTCCATTATATATTCTTGTCTCCTCCTAGGTGACCATAGGCACATGGATTTCTCTTTGGGCTTTCTGTCCTGACCCATCGATCTATATTTCTATTTTTGTGCCACTACCATACTGTCTTGATACTGTAGTTTTGTAGTTTAGTCTGTGAACTTCCCAGGTGGTGTAGCAGTAAAGAATCTGGCTGACGATCCAAGAAACACATAGGTATTGGTTCGATCCCTGGCTCGACAAGATCCTCTGAGGAAATGGCAACCCATTTCAGTATTCTTGCCTGGAAATCCCAAGCACAGAGGAGCCTGGCAGGCTACAGTCCATGGAGTGCAGAGAGTCAGACACAACTGAGCAACTGACACAGCAGTTTATACTCTGAAGTCAGGGAGCTTGATTCTTCCAGCTTTGTTTTTCTTTCTTAAGACTGTTTTGGCTATCTGAGTTCTTTTGTATTTCCACACAAATTGCAATTTTTTTTTTTTTGCTGTAATTCTGTGAGAAATACCCTTTGTAATTTGATAGAGACTGCATTGAATCTGTAGATTGCTTTGGGTAGTAGAGTCATTTTCACAATATTGATTCTTGCAATCCAAGAACATGGTATGTCTCTCTACCTGTTTGTGTAGTCCTTGATTTCTTTTTCAATATCTTACAGTTTCTGAGTTCATGTCTTTTGACTCCTTAGGTAGGCTTATTACTAGATATTCTTTTTGTTGCAGTGGCAAATTGTATTATTTCCTTAATTTCTTTCTGATCTTTTGTGGTTAGTGTATAGAAAAGCAAGAGATTTCTGTGTATTGATTTTGTATACTGCAACATTACTAAATTCATTGATGAGCTCTAGTAGTTTTCTGGAAGCATCTTTAGGGTTTAGAGTTTTCTACATATAGTATTATTCTATTATTTACAAACAGTGACAGTTTTACCTATTTTTTACTTTGCATTCTTTTAATTCTTTCTCTTCTATGACTGCCATGGCTAGGATTTCCCAAACTATGTTGAATACAAGAGGTGAGAGTGGAAATCCTTCCCTTGTTCCTGATCTTACAGGAAATGCTTTCAGTTTTTCACCATTGAGAATGCTGTTTGCTATTGTTATCATAGATGGCTTTTATTTTGTTGAGGTAAGTTCCCTCTATGTGCAATGTCTGAGAGTTTAAATTATAAATGGATGTTGACTTTTGTCAAAAGCTTTTTCTGCATTGATTTAGGCAATCATATGGTGTTTATTCTTCAGTTTGTTAATACTATGTATCACATTGATTTGTGTAGAATGAAAATTTCTTGCATCTCTGGGATAAATCCTACCTGATCATGGTGTATGATCCTTTAAATGTGTTGCTGAATTCTTTTTGTTAGCATTCTGTTGAGGATATTTTGTGTCTATGTTCATCAGTGATATTGGTCTATAATTATCTTTTTTGTGTGATATCTTTGGTTTTAGTATCAGGGTGATAGTAGCCTCACAGAATGAGCTTGGGAGTATTCCTATAGGAGGCTATAAAATTCTTAAATAAGTATTATTGAACATTTCTTAAATAAAAAAAAACACCAAGAAAATTTTTTTTAAAGGCAAATATTCACTCTCTGAAATCAAAATGCTTTGCTATCAGTATAAGAGGTCATTTCAGGCTAAGGTTTAGACTTAGTTTTAAAACTGGTGGCATTCAAATGACTCGAGTTGACAGAACTAAGAGATGAGAGGGAATGACATACAAGTTGTTGTGGACTGAAATGAGTCAATAATCAAAATTTGGTGTAATGACTTGGCAGTTTGGCTAACAGTTCATTCGCTCAGGAAATGATGATTAGGAGATATATTTGGAAAATATACTTGAACTATATTGTGGAGAACCTTCACTGCCAGGCTAAGAATTTGGTATTTAATTGAAGCTTTTTAATATTCATAGAAGAGTGCCGGTACTAAGGGACTAGCTGGGAAGATTTATGTATAGATTATGTGGAAATTCTCAAAAAGGGAGTGGAAATACTGGGAATGTGAACAAGACAGTTAAACCTAAAAAAAGAAAGTATTGACATGTATCACAGAACACAGAAACATGGTTTTGAAAATGGGCTGAAACAAAATTAGGCAATGATTCAGAAGTCATCTTTGCAATTCACCTCTTACAAATAACTTTGAAGAAATGGCAGATAACTCTGTGTGTAGAGACTGGCTATTTAGAGTCAAAAACATTCAGGAACATATTAGAAAGAGAACACTTCCTCAACTCTTCCCATCAGAACTTCACGATCAATATCAATTATTTCTCTCATAGTAAGTGGGAAGATTTCTTAAGCCCTCCTTCTAAATAAGAGTCTGACTCTTATTCTGTTAGCTCTTAAACCTTTCTAATAGCAAAGGCTATAAATTTAAATTTAGAAGGGTACTTTAAAGATACCCCAGCAGTCTCCTTCTTGAAAATACACAACCACTTCACTAGTTTCTTCATGTTATTCAATCAGTCACATGTATATTAGTCTTTATTGTGTGAAAGAAAAAAATGTACAAGGAAGGCTATATTAGGGGGGATAAAAAATAAATATATAATCTTTTGTGCACAGATTTATTTTATACATATTGGATGACAGCTTTTACTCTTCTTTAACAAAAATCTAGAGGCAAAATGATGCTTGATATATTTGCTGCTTTTATAGCAACACAAAAGAATAAGCATTGAATGTTGTCCAGTCCATTAGCTTACCCAGGATCTTGATGGTACTGAATTTTCTATTACTCACTGAGATTTTTAAAGCAGAATTTAAGGTACCCCATGTGCCATTTATGTGAGTTAATTTTAAGTAAACTTTAAGTTTTATTCTTTTTTATTTTAAAATTATAGCTTAAAACCTCATTAGTGTCATCCCTCTACAATTTAATGATTTTTAAAGTCAGTATCAAGAAACACAAGAAACCCACAAGCTAGCTATTCTCTCATATGGTATAACTATTTTAACAAATAGTTCTATCATAGTCAGGCCTTCATGTCACTACACCATTATCAATACAGCTGGTGGATTTATTTTAAAGTGTTCTTCCTTCTTCCAATGAGTATTTTCACAGATGGAAGCACCCTTCCAAGATAAACTCCAATCTGTTGCATTTAAAAAATACTTGGGCTAAACTTCAGTAAGTTTGCATGTGTGAGAAGGGTGAATTAACATTGCTTGTATTTCTGGATGGAGCTATATAATGTGAATGTAATGATGTACATTAGTTGAATAGAAAATATATCTAGTAGTACATACAAAAAGAATAGGGAAAAGGACATCTCTGCCAGTCACCATCCCTCAATAAGCAATTTATGGATCTTTATGTATTTGGTAAAGGAGAGGTGGGAATAAATTATGAACAGAATACACAAAACCTCCTGCCCTCATATTACTCACATTCTTGTGAAGACAAATGAGGATGGAAGAATAGATTTGGCTGCTTTTTTTCTGAAAATCCTTCACTGTAATACATACACTAAATTTTATAACATTTTTACAAGAGTAGACCAGAACTATGAATTCATTTTGGTCTCACTTAAGGAAATTTTGTTTTAAATTCTTGTAGAAAATAAAGTTTTCATCTGACCTTGAGATGGTAAACTAGAAAACACATACTCAAGTACACACAGACACACACACACACACACACACACACACACACATTTCAGAGCCATACGCTCCTGAATTTGAATCATATATAACCATATGACCGGAGGAAACTGTATTATTTCTTAGCAAAGGTTTCATCACTTAAGAAATACAGGTCAAAATTCCTTTTTAATTAGTCATATTTATGTTAAATATTTTTAAAATGCTTGACACAGATAAGATGCTTAGTACATTATGAAGCACAGGATAGATTTAATAAATTTAAGTCCCTACCCTTTCCCCTAGGCTTTTTCTCTTAAAAGGCTTTCTTAAAAATGCTAATTCTAACAGTTTAAGATTTTAATATTTATTAAAGAAACCTCATGTTAGGAAGTAGATTAAGAAAGACAGCAAATAAGAGCAAAAAGTACAGAGAGAAAAACTGCCATAATCTACTAAGTCATGAAAAAGAAATGGCAGGAAAACATGTAGTAAAGGCATAATAATTTATGTACATTGTAGAAATGCAAAAATCTCATTTCTAATTCTCCAATTTTCTACACGATACCCACCTATCTCTGTTTAATTGACTTGAGAATATATAATTTTCCCTGAGTTAATTGATATAACTTAGTTGCATGTGTGCATGTGCTCAACTCACCAGTCACCAAGTATTTATGAGCAGCTACTCTGTGAGAGGCCCTGTGGTGAGCACTAGATACGCACGAAGAAGCAGTGCTTTTGCGTGTAGATTGTTCTGGTTAAACGGAATACAGTTTTCATCCATACCAATATCCATCCTGTTCAGACCGTATGCCATTGCTCAAATAACACTTCCTTTAAAAAACTATGTTTTTCACCATTTTCCAACTAGAAACATAATGCCACAATATCCTCTCTTTGTATTACACTTTTTTGGTCACTGATTTTGTTAATATAAATTTATGATAACTGTATATTTTTTCTGATGTGTCTTCTATTAGCTTTTAAAAATTTCTGAAGTTCAGAGACCATATCTAATCTATATTCTTTAAGCAAGCAGTAGAATTGCTACTAGAAATTTAATTGATTAGCATTTCCCTTTTAATATCAAAAATAAACATTTATATAAAATTCAAATCGTTAGCATCACCGACTCAAAGGGCATGAATGTGAGTGAACTTCAGGAGACAGCGGAAGGCAGAGGAGCCTGGAGCGCTGCAGTCCATGGGGTCGCAAAGAGTCCAACACGACTTAGTGAATGAACAACAACAAAAGTAAGTAATGTGACCATCTGTTGTGAATAATAAAATGCCCATTTTATCCACAGAAAATAATGAAATTTGAAATAGATTTTCTAAGAAATTTAAAGAAGTATAATTTTTTATTCTTAGAGAGATATGACGAAACACAGAAATAAACAACCGAATACAAGGTTATTTCATTTAGAGTGCTAGAGTTCACATATACCGAAAATGAAATGAAAAACAATGCTTAGAGAAGATAGGTGATTTTCCTAAGATCGCACAGCTGACAGGTGAATTGAAAGTCGCTCAGTCATGTCCAACTCTTTGCAATCCCATGGACTGTAGCCCACCGGGCTCCACGTCCATAAAATTTTCCAGGCCAGAATATTGGAGTGGTTGCCACTTCCTGCTCTAGGGGATCTTCCCAATGCGGGGTCGAATCCACTTCTCTTGCATCTCCTACACTGGTAGTCAGATTCTTTACCAGTAGCACCACCTGGGAAGACCCCCCCTTATAAGTTACCATGCTGCTGTTGCTAAGTCACTTCAGTCGTGCCCGACTCTGTGCGACCCCATAATTCATGGTATACTGTCTTCAAGGAGATAGAATGCCTTTCTACATAGAAACTTATATGCCAATATAGAAACATATATGGTAGAGTCAAGATCATAATGTTAGAATGAACATTAAAGCTAAGGAAAATACACAAAAGTAGAAATCTAGAAGTTATCATTTATAAATACTGCATAACTTGCAAACAAAAAAGTTAATTTGAGAAATTATTGAAGGAGAAGTAAAATTAATATTGATAGAATCACCTATTCCTATACTATATAAAATGTTAAAAGATTTTTCTCTAATCTAATATTATAAGTTTCATCTTTCACTGAGATTATTTTTCTTTACAACCCAACTAAACTGTACATCCTCTTAAAGGTAACCGTAAATATAGACTAAATCAGATTATTTTTACTGGAACAAAAATATAACACAAATTCTGTTCTAAAAGAGCATTTGTTGCCCAGCATCAGAAATAGAAAATTAGTATCTGGATGTACTAATGCATTTCATATATCTCCCTCTTCTGAAAAATGTTATACTGAAAACAAAGCTATATCACATGTGCTACTGCCTACTCAGTAAACTATTGTTCATATTTGATATAATTTAAACATACTTGTAATTAATATTTGGCTACAAAGAGAAAACTGGAAATTCTGTTGTTTCTTTGTTATTTAAAAATCATTTGTTATTAAGAAAAATACAAGTCAATCAAATGATTGGCCAAGTTTTAAAAATAAGTTTATATTTTCAATAACAAGTATAAGTAATGGTAAAATTAAGAAAAAAAGCTGAAAGGTAAGAAAGAGATCAAATTACCTCACTCCAAATAATCTTAAATTAAACAGGATTTAAAAAAAACACACTCAAAAACAAAAAACCAAACTCAGAATTATTGCTGGACATCATTATATATATGTATATATATATAATAACTTAAGACAGAATTATCACTTATGATAGTAGAGCTAGACTACAATTTAGCACTCCTATTTTCTTTTATCCAAACAAAATAAAGTAAGATTATTTTATGAGGTTTGCTCTTCACAGACAGAAATGAGATTTCTTAATCAACTGGGTGTTTTCCTGTCTAACATAGTGTGTTATTATATATTGCTCATAAAACCACCAGTCAGCTACAATCTGCACAGAGGATACAAACACAGTTTTCAGAAAGTCTCCATTCAAAGTGCATTAGTTTAAGCCCATACGAATTTCAAAATTATAATTAGTTTTGTTTACAATTAGGGCTTCCCTGATAGCTCAGTTGGTAAAGAATCCAGATGCAAAGCAGGAGACACTGGTTCAATTCCCAGGTCAGGAAGATTCGCTGAAGAAGAAATAGCCTACCCACTCCAGTATTCCCAGGCTTCCCTTGTGACTCACTGGTAAAGAATCCACCTGCAATGCAGGAGATCTGGGTTTGATTTCTGGGTTGGGAAGATCCCCTGGTGAAGGGAAAGGTGACCCACTCCAGTATTCTGACCTGGAGAATTCCATGAGCTGTATAGCCCATGGGGTGGCAAAGAGTTGGACATGACCAAGCAACTTTCACTTCTTTACAATTATTTACTTAAAATTCTTCAATTTATCAAATAGTTGCCTAAGATGAAACTCAAATTTCCTTAAGATAAAGTTTACTGTATTATATATTCTGCCACTATTTAAGATTTAATAGTACTTAGAGTAACCCACTCCAGTGTTCTTGCCTGGAGAATCTCAGGGACTGGGGAGCCTGGTGGGCTGCTCTGGGGTCTCACAGAGTCAGACACGACTGAAGCAACTTAGCAGCAGCAGCAGCAGTACTTAGAATGGGAAAAACTAGAGATCTCCTAAAGAAAATTAGAGATATCAAGGGAATATTTCATGCAAAGATGGGCTTGATAAAGGACAGAAATGGTATGGACCTAACAAAACAGAAGATATTAAGAAGAATACACTGAAGTACTGTACCAAAAAGATCTTCATGACCCAGATAATCATGATGGTGTGATCACTCACCTTGAGCCAGACATCCTGGAATGTGAAATGGGCCTTAGGAAGCATCACTATGAAGAAAGCTAGTGGAGGTGATGGAATTCCAGTGGAGCTATTTCAAATCCTGACAGAGGATTCTGTGAAAGTGCTGCACTCAATATGTCAGCAAATTTGGAAAACTCAGCAGTGGCCACAGGACTGGAAAAGGTCTGTTTTCATTCCATTCCCAAAGAAAGGCAATGCCAAAGAATGCTCAAACTACCACACAACTGCACTCATCTCACATGCTAGTAAAGTAATGCTCAAAATTCTCCAAGACAGACTTCAGCAATACGTGAACCATGAACTTTTTGATGTTCAAGCTGGTTTTAGAAAAGTCAGAGGAACCAGGGATCAAATTGCCAACATCTACTGGATCATGGAAAAAGCAAGAGAGTTCCAGAAAAACATCTATTTCTGCTTTGTTGACTATGCCAAAGCCTTTGATTCTGTGGATCACATTAAACTGTGGAAGGTTCTGAAAGAGATGGGAATACCAGACCACCTGACCTGCCTCTTGAGAAACCTGTATGCAGGTCAGGAATCAACAGTTAGAACTGGACATGGAACAACAGACCGGTTCCAAATAGGAAAAGGAGTACATCAAGGCTGTATATTGTCATTCTGCTTATTTAACTTCTATGCAGAGTACATCATGAGAAACGCTGGGCTACAAGAAGCACAAGCTAAAATCAAGACTGCCAGGAGAAATATCAATAACCTCAGATATGCAGATAACACCACCCTTATCGCAGAAAGTGAAGAGGAACTAAAGAGCCTCTTGATGAAAGTGAAAGAGGAGAGTGAAAAAGTTGGCTTAAATCTCAACATTCTGAAAACTAAGATCATGGCATCCAGTCCCATCACTTCATGGAAAATAGATTGGGAAACAGTGGCTGACTTTATTTTTCTGGGCTCCAAATAACTGCAGATGGTAATTGCAGCCAAGAAATTAAAAGACACTTACTCCTTGAAAGGAAAGTTATGACCAACCTAGACAGCATATTAAAAAAGCAGAGACATTACTTTGTCAACAAAGGTCCGTCTAGTCAAGGCTATGGTTTTTCCAGTAGTTATGTATGGATGTGAGAGTTGGACTGTGAAGAAAGCTGAGCGCCAAAGAATTGGTGCTTTTCAACTGTGGTGTTGGAGAAGACTCTTGAGAGTCCCTTGGACTGCAAGGAGATCCAACCAGTCCATCCTAAAGGAGATCAGTCCTGGGTGTTCATTGGAAGGACTGATTTTGAAGCTGAAACTCACTGGTGGGCTGCTCTGGGGTCTCACAGAGTCAGACACGACTGAAGCAACTTAGCAGCAGCAGCAGCAGTACTTAGAATGGGAAAAACTAGAGATCTCCTAAAGAAAATTAGAGATATCAAGGGAATATTTCATGCAAAGATGGGCTTGATAAAGGACAGAAATGGTATGGACCTAACAAAAACAGAAGATATTAAGAAGAATACACTGAAGTACTGTACCAAAAAGATCTTCATGACCCAGATAATCATGATGGTGTGATCACTCACCTTGAGCCAGACATCCTGGAATGTGAAATGGGCCTTAGGAAGCATCACTATGAAGAAAGCTAGTGGAGGTGATGGAATTCCAGTGGAGCTATTTCAAATCCTGACAGAGGATTCTGTGAAAGTGCTGCACTCAATATGTCAGCAAATTTGGAAAACTCAGCAGTGGCCACAGGACTGGAAAAGGTCTGTTTTCATTCCATTCCCAAAGAAAGGCAATGCCAAAGAATGCTCAAACTACCACACAACTGCACTCATCTCACATGCTAGTAAAGTAATGCTCAAAATTCTCCAAGACAGACTTCAGCAATACGTGAACCATGAACTTTTTGATGTTCAAGCTGGTTTTAGAAAAGTCAGAGGAACCAGGGATCAAATTGCCAACATCTACTGGATCATGGAAAAAGCAAGAGAGTTCCAGAAAAACATCTATTTCTGCTTTGTTGACTATGCCAAAGCCTTTGATTCTGTGGATCACATTAAACTGTGGAAGGTTCTGAAAGAGATGGGAATACCAGACCACCTGACCTGCCTCTTGAGAAACCTGTATGCAGGTCAGGAATCAACAGTTAGAACTGGACATGGAACAACAGACCGGTTCCAAATAGGAAAAGGAGTACATCAAGGCTGTATATTGTCATTCTGCTTATTTAACTTCTATGCAGAGTACATCATGAGAAACGCTGGGCTACAAGAAGCACAAGCTAAAATCAAGACTGCCAGGAGAAATATCAATAACCTCAGATATGCAGATAACACCACCCTTATCGCAGAAAGTGAAGAGGAACTAAAGAGCCTCTTGATGAAAGTGAAAGAGGAGAGTGAAAAAGTTGGCTTAAATCTCAACATTCTGAAAACTAAGATCATGGCATCCAGTCCCATCACTTCATGGAAAATAGATTGGGAAACAGTGGCTGACTTTATTTTTCTGGGCTCCAAAATAACTGCAGATGGTAATTGCAGCCAAGAAATTAAAAGACACTTACTCCTTGAAAGGAAAGTTATGACCAACCTAGACAGCATATTAAAAAAGCAGAGACATTACTTTGTCAACAAAGGTCCGTCTAGTCAAGGCTATGGTTTTTCCAGTAGTTATGTATGGATGTGAGAGTTGGACTGTGAAGAAAGCTGAGCGCCAAAGAATTGGTGCTTTTCAACTGTGGTGTTGGAGAAGACTCTTGAGAGTCCCTTGGACTGCAAGGAGATCCAACCAGTCCATCCTAAAGGAGATCAGTCCTGGTGTTCATTGGAAGGACTGATTTTGAAGCTGAAACTCTAACACTTTGGCCACTTGATGCGAAGAACTGACTCATTTGAAAAGACCCTGGTGTTGGAAAAGAGTGAAGGAGGGAGGAGAAGGGGACTACAGAGGATGAGATGAGTTTGGGTGAACTACGTGAGGACTACATGAGTTTGGGTGAACTTTGGGAGTTGGTGATGGACATGGAGGCCTGGTGTGCTGTGGTTCACAGAGTCGCAAAGAGTGACACAACTAAGCAACTGAACTGAACTTAACTGGGTACTTAGAAAAGTGTCATGATAGAAAATATGTTACTTATTTAGCACTTCATATTTTAATAGTGACTTTTACATACTTTTTTCATGTAAATAGTACAGTATGATGCAAAGGAAAGTACATTGGACAAGAATTCAGGAAAATACTGTTACACTATTGAGTATTTATGTGATCTGGGATAGACCATTTAACCTTTTTGGATTTCATATTTATTTTCCACATAATGAGATGGTTAGTCAGATTAAAATTCCATTTGTATAGGTCAAGAATGTACCTCCAATGTTGGAGACCTTGGTTCAATCCCTGGGTGGGGAAGATCCCCTGGAGAAGGGAATGTGCAACCCACTCCAGTATTCTTGGCTGGAGACTCCCCATGTACTGAGGAACCTGGCGGGCTATAGTCCATGGGGTTGCAGAGTCAGACACAACTGAGCGACCAATCACAGCACAAACAATGTAATATCCATCTCTCTTTTCCACCAGCACATTAGAAAAGTGGGGACATTTTGAAAATAATACAGCCATTGGTAATTTAGCACTTAGTAAATTTACCATTTGCTAGTCTCAAAACTGAGAAGTTACATATTAAAATTCAAGGCTGAATTCTAGAAAATTTAGTTAACGTTATCAGCTGATTAGTGTATGAGGTAAGATAAGCATAAATTTGCATTACTAAATTTAAATTAATACATTACCACAGTCTAGATACAGGGTTTCCTGGGTGGAGCTAGTCGTAAAGAACCTGCTGATGATGCAGGGAATCACCTACTGATGCAAGAAATGTGGATTCAACCCCTGTGTGGGGAAGATCCCCTGGAGGAGGGCATAGCAACACACTCCAGTATTCCTACCTGGAGAATTCCATGGACAGAGGAGGCCAGCAGGCTATAGTCCATGGGGTCACAAAGAGTTGGACACAACAGAAACGACTTAACATGCATGCCTAGTCCAGACACAGGATTCAATAATTACTCTATAGAACTTCTTTTCATTTCATGAAACTAGTTTTACATGTTGAGAAAAGTTAGGATATTCTGAAAATATACTATCAGGGGAATAGCCTTTATCAATGGTAAGATATATTACACAGCATAGTATAAAATATCTTGGTTCTGTCAAAGATATATAGATTGACAGGAAAAATAAAAGGTTTGAAATAGACCTAAATAAATATAGAATTAAGTATATGATAGATGTGGCATTTCAGAATAGAGGGAAAATATATTTTTCAATAAACAGATTTGGAACTATTAGTCATTTAGGGGGGAAAAAAGGCCAAATATTTTTCTCATTTTTTTGTACCAAAATAAAAACTAAGAGTAAGGTCTATACATGTTACTCTGTAACCCATTAGCTTTATTTTACTATAGAATTTTAATCTATTATTTTTATTAAAAATATACTTGCTTACTGAGGAAGTAAAATAATACGGCCATTTTTAGCAAAAATGTTAATAACCTCTTTACCACTCCTCAACCTCAATCAACTGAGGAATCTAAAGTTTAAGTCCTTCTATGCCATGTTTAGCTTATATATAAATCAGTTTTTTAAAGATAGTATTATGCTATCCATACTAGTATGCAACTCACTTTCTTCATGTAATAGGAATATCCTTTTAGATCAACAAATATAATAACAATGCAGAGCCATGTAACATTCCATAGTATAAAAACAGGTTAATAGCTTAAACACTTTTCTTAAGGTTGGGCACTATTGTTGTCTCAAATTTTTGCTACTTCAAACAATGCTATGATTGCTGTAATAACTCTACTGTACATACACCATTATATGGTCGTACTTTTATTTCTCTAGGAAGAATAGATAGCAAAGCATTGCTAGCACAACTGTATAAATATTTGAAATTTTCAAATATATTACTACTGTATGAGATTTCTTGCTTCCTTTTTGCTAAATAGCAAAGGAGGCTATTTAACTTTTTAACTTTAAAAATATGATGAGAGAAAATTGGTATCACCCTTTTATTTACATATTTCTGGCTAATATGGAAGTAGGACATCTCTAGTATGGCCATTAATCATTTGCGTGACCTCTTTTTTAATGCTTATGAGAACACCGCCTATGCAAGGTCGGGTTATTTTTCTCATTTAAATTTTTAGGAACTCTGATTTAATAGAAGTTACCACTTAGCCTAAATATGAAGAACAACAACAACAAAAAAAATGTTCACTTGGTTTCAAGTTTGGTTTGATTTTATTTTAAAATACATTTTAAAATGTGTGTAGTAAAATTTTTTCTCACATAGCTCACAGATTGAAAATTATCCTTAAACCTTTTCCTTTTTATATTTAAAAATTTAGTACACCTAAAATTTATCTTAGATGGCCTGATGAAGTGTTCTAAAGGTAAAGACAAAATTATGCCAGGATCAGTGTTCAAAGAAGTCATCATTTTCCACTGAATTAAAATATCCTCTTCATTATATATTGTGTTCTCTTGTTTACTTGGTTTCATTTACAGAATTTCATCTGTTTCAGAAATGTGTATTCCTGCACCAATTGTATACTGACTACAGTGGCTGTACAGTTAGTTTCAATATCTGATATGGCAAATCTTTTTGTCTTATTTTTCAATAGTCTATTTCTTTGATATGCCTTCTTGATTACCATCCCAGAATTTACCAATAAAAATGTAGGTTTCAATCATTCTAGACTACCCATTAGATCTTAAATATTTATGGGCACTTTTTCACGTGTATTGAGAAGTAGTTACCTACTATGACTCTTCTAATTTACAAAGTTTAAATTATAGGTAGAATATATTTTTAAGTATGTGAATGCATCCATGAATTTTCATGTTCAGGGACAGAAAATGACAAGATGTAAGCAAATAAGTGGAACAACCTTAAAGCCATTTGCTAAACCAGGTTAAAAAAAAAGCCTTTAATTTTCAGGGCCTTTGAGAACACAGCAAATACAGATTCCTTTTCTAAATAAACATCTTTATTACAGTATTTATTTTTTAAACTATGGTTGCTCATTTTCTTTGAGGCTTTATCTGTGAAAATTTCATAAGGACTGCAATAAAGACATGCATTGAAATATGTATATTACCATATGTAAAATAGCTGACCAGTGCAAGTTCCATGCATGAAGCAGGGCACTCAAAGCTGGTGCTCTGGGACAAGCCAGACAGATGGGATGGGGAGGGAGGTGGGAGGGGGATTCAGAATGGGGGCACACATGTACACCCATGGCTGATTCATGTCGATGTATGGCAAAAACCATCACAATACTATAAAGTCATTAGCCTCCAAAAGGAAAAAAATAATAATAATTTAAAATATTAAAATTAAAAGTAAACAAAATCCTATATCTGGACCCACTAGACATCATAAGCAATATAATCATGCTCACAAATATTTTGGATATGGGATTCTCAAGCATACCAAAATAAGTAATTTCATCTGCTTTAAGAAATTATAGGTAGACTTGAAAATTAAATAAAAACCTAACAGTCTTTTTAAATGTCAAAAAGAACTCCTAGAAATGAAAGATAAAATTATAACTCAAAACTCAGCAATTTTAACAACATAGTTGAAACTGGTGAAGAAGGTTTTAGTAAACTTGAAAGTAGAATTTAAGGAAACGATTTAAATGTAACCTCCAAAAAACAAAGAAATGAAAGTTCGAAAAATAAATTGAGTCATAGACAATAAAATAAGAATATTTATCATCTACCTAATGAGAACTCCAGTCTGAGTGAACTCCGGGAGTTGGCGATGGACAGGGAGGCCTGGCGTGCGGCGATTCATGGGGTCGCAAAGAGTCGGACACGACTGAGCGACTGAACGAACTGAACTAATGACAACTACAGAAAATGAAGTAAAGACAATGAAACAGTCTCTCAAATGATGAAAGATATCAATCCACAGATTTAAGAGTCATAATGAAAACAAAGCAAAATAAATAAAAGAAATCCATATTGATATAAATAACTGTAACACTGTTGAACAATAAAGGTTAAAAGGTCTTTAAATCAGCCACTCTCCAAAGACATTATTCTCAAGTGAGCAATAACTAGAATGCTGGTGACATTCAAATAGCATGCATGACATAAGACACTAAAGTGATACTCTCTGAGAGGTGTAAAAAATAACTGCAAATCCTCTACTCTATGCACAAAGTATTTTATGAGAGTTAAGAAATGAACAGTTTCAGAAACAAAAAGAGTTGGTTAACAGCATATCCTTACCAAAGAAGATTTAAAGAACTGACATTTATTCTAAGCACAAATAAACTGCTTTCTCATGGAAATCTCAACAAGGGGAAAAAAAACTGAAGAAAACTGCCAACAATTTGAATAAAACTAATCCAAAACTGTATTAATAAGTATACAGTAATCAGCATACAATAATAAAGCATACAATTTTATTCATCAAGTTTTAAAAAGAAAGTATTTTTGTTAATTAGACAAGGAAGAGCTAATTAGAATCGCAATACCTTAGTCTATGCCACAAGACCCTCTCAGATTGGGCCCTGGAATGACAGACCCATAATATTTAGCTGTTGTAAAATTTAGAAAAAAATTATATATTTTACGTTATTTAAAAATTGACATCATGACTGTAAGGGGAACTGACACACAAGTTCAGAACTATTTATGTAAACCAAATGGCAGACTGAACTCTGAAGGATAATGACTTGTTAGTTCTCTAGGAGCATCACCTAAAGTTTTTAAAAGCTGTTCCCTTGAACACCATCTTACGGCAGGTAGGTAAGTTTCTGTCAGTCTTCTTGGGATGCACAGAGGTGCTCCAAGTACCATCTGACAATAAAAGTGTGGGAACTAGCCTTGTGTACCAAAGGAAACCTGAATCTCAATTATCACATTTTGTTTTATATGTCTAAAATATTCATTTTTTAAATTACTGACTAGTAAATTATGGACTTCCTAATACTTTTTTCATTTACTTACTTCTCTGTCATAAAAACGGGGGGTACCTAATTGGCTTTACTTTATAGGCAATGGAAAGCCACTGAAGTTTTTTTAACAAGGGTACAATATAATTAAAGCTATGATTTTAGAAAATTATTTTGAAAATGATCAATATTTTATTTGATAATGGTATAAACCACTTTGCCATTGAAACTGAAAAGCAAACCCTAAAGCAGGATGGACTAAATCTATTGATTGCACTTCTGCTTTATAATATTTGTGCATGCATGTGGCTGAAACAACCTCCTCGGAAGAGGCCAAGCACAGCAGAAGCCCAACTCAGCGAAGCTCCTGCGCTGGAAGCAGAAAGCGAAGAAACCCAGCGCAGGGGAAGGCCCATCGTGCTGGAAACCGGGACAGCGAAAAACAAACTCAGCAGAAAGCTCACGCGGCCCAGTCTCAGATCCCAGAAGACCTCCAGTTAAGGTAAGAGGTCCTCGCTGGAGGGACATGCGTAACGAAATCTTAATTCCTTTACAATCTCTCGTTTCTTGTTCCCTCAAACGTCCTGTGAACAGGCAGGTGGCAGGGGGCACAATCGAGGGACTCTGGAGAGGCTACTCCTCAGCATGTCCCAAAGGCGCTATCTGCTGAGCCCCAGTAGCTGTTACACAAGCCGGTGGGGGTTCTTCTGTCCTTTCTCTTCTCTGTACCAAGGATCAGACCAATGAAATTGTGAGCATCGGTCAGATATTTAACAAATTTTCTGGCGGGCTATGAAGGGGATTCCTTGGCACGTTTTTCCCACTGCTTTTTCCTCCTGTCTTTCAGCTCTCTCCTGGGACTCAAGCTCGGCCAAAACTAATGAAACTCAGGCCCTGTTGTCTCATTGCAAAAATTCATTGAGAGACAAAGCGATAAGAGGTGGATTTGTTAGGATCCAGAGAGAAGCCACTCTTAGGGTGTGAACCATTGCCAAGGGCAAGGGCTGGAGCCACGGAATTAGGCCTGGCTAGCCTGGAAAATCCCATGGACGGAGGAGCCTGGTGGGCTGCAGTCCATGGGGTCGCTAAGAGTCAGGCACGACTGAGCAACTTCACTTTCACTTTTCACTTTCATGCATTGGAAAAGGAAATGGCAACCCACTCCAGTATTCTTGTCTGCAGAATCCCAGGGACAGAGGAGGCTAGTGGGCTGCCGTCTATGGGGTCTCACAGAGTCAGACACGACTGAAGCGACTTAGCAATAGCAGTGCATATATACATACACACATAAATCAAGAAAACATTTTTAAATAAAACTATTGTCATCAATAACATTTATCAATAAATAATGCTGGTTAAATTGTGCTGCTTCTCTGATTTCTAGTTACTTTCAATAGGAATCTATGATAAGAGCCTTTTATGTGACACTGAGTCAGTTTTTTTCTAATGTATATTATTAAATGTATTTATCTAGCTATAAAAGCCACTAAATCTATATAGATTCTGTAAAATCTATACAGATTGTATACAAAACGTACACAGATTCTGTAAAATATACAAGTCTGTGGAGAAGCCATTGCTTTAAAACTTAATGTAAAATTCTGAAAAAGAAAATAAATTTTTTTATTAGAAAAGAAAGAATTGTGTAACTAAGGAAAAATTTTTAAAGTCAGTTTTTCACTACATTTATAGACTGACCTTATGAATTCTTACGTAATGTAGTGTGTGTGTGTGTGTGTGTGTGTGTGTGTGTTTTTCCAAAAGAAAACTATCCAAAAATATAACCCTTATTTATAGTTTGAGGAATCTGAAACGTGTACTTTCCATTGAGAGATACAATTGCGAAGAACAACCTGCAGGAAACAGAGAAAAACTGACCAAGGGGGTACAATAGAACTGAGTGTACCTTTAGAAACTAGAGCTGTAATCCAGTTTGTAAAAAAATAAAGAATGGAAGTATTGGTCTAAACTCCACTGAATCACAGAAACCTAACACATACAATCCAAGTGACATGCTTTTCTCAAAAAGTCTCAAGGCTCATTGAGTCTGGTGATTCAATTACCCTCTCAACCTGGAAAGAACCCCCCTCCTGATTTGAGCTCCACTGGTAGAGCAATGTGGGATAGCCTACATCGTACACAGCTGGTAAATATCTTAAAAGCTGCAGGCTTTAAAGTACAAGAATCTCTTACCTTTTATGATTGCTACAATGATTCTTCAACAAAATACTACTTACAATAGAGTTCCTTAAATGTCTGGCGTAAGATTACATTTTCAATTAAATACCCCCAAATATCTTCTCTTCATATGGAAATTTATTTAAATAAATACCAAAGTGCAATGCTTCATCAGGTAGTAAGAAATATGAACAAACTAATGAAACAACATTATCCTAAAATAGAGATGATTCTGATCTTACTTAGACATTTTATAAGTTTTTCAAAGAATATCATTATTCTCATTTTGTCTTTTTTTTAATATAAAATTTTGTATAGCTTGAATGATTCTGCTATACACTGCTGCTGCTGCTAAGTCACTTCAGTCGTGTCCGACTCTGTGCGAGCCCATAGACGGCAGCCCACCAGGAAACCCCATCCCAGGGAATCTCCAGGCAAGAACACATCAAAATCACTACTAAATTATAGATTCTCTACGGAAAATTTAGCTAGCATGGATCACAATTCTATTGCCTCATGCTTAAAGCCAGGAATGCCACCTAAGATATAATTTTAGCCAAAACTCTTTCTACTTCAAATTTTGAACATTTTATTTTATTCTTTTTCTCATGAGATTTCATATACATGCTTCACATAAATTATTTATTTTCATATATAAGTCAGAGATTCTGTGATGATAAATGTTTATGATATTTCATTTAATAAATGAGATCTCCTTTCAGATTTTATCTTCTTAATTACAAAACAAATACAGAGCGTTAGTGATTTCCTGCTATCTACAGAATTAAGTCTCAAATATTGAGCATAGAATTCAAACATTTTCACAACTTAATATCAGTTTACTGCCTGTCTCTTTCCCATCACTCTTCTTTATGTAATCAAGGCTCCATTCTAGCCACACTGAATTTACTATATTTCCCTACACATGCCATGTATAGCCCACATTCTTGCTTTTTCATATGCTGAATAATCTTCTTAAACTGAATGGTTTCAGCACTAATCACATTGAATTATCAGTAAGTTTTTGTGTTGTTATATTTTTTTAATGTATCTGGTTTTGCTCAGAGTTATAATTTTCAGAAGGCAAGGTCATAGCAGGGATCCTTTTTCTCCCTGTATCTGGCACTGAGTTTGGTTGATAGTAGATGCTCAATTAGTAATTTAACCAGAAACAAAAATAGTAATCACTTGTATAGTATTTACCATATTGAATGAATAGAAAAAATAATAATAATTCCACATCAATAAAATATTTGTTGAATAATTGCCATATCAGAGATTTTCACATGAAAATATTATTCAGTTAATACCAGCATCCTGTAAGACAGATGCTATCCTTCTTTCATAAATGAAAGTGAAGAGATAAGTCATTTTCCTTGGGTTCTCAGGGGTTCAGTGTAAAAATTCAACCTGGACTTCAGATCTGACCATGTAGATTAATACCACATCCTATATCTAAGTAATAACCTCTAATTCTTTTGAAATCATAAAGCTATATAAATTTATAATTTTTCTCCTACAACATTTTTAAATCACTGACATACCGAGAAATAACTTTTATATGTAAAAAGGTGCCAATTAGTTGAAGGAGCACTTACTGGATTGTAGCAGCATTTTAGCATATAAGTACAAAATCCTGTGAAAAGAAGCAATCTCTACATCCTTACGGGAAGATGCCTTCAGTTTTTGCTCAGTAGTTAAAGGATAGGATCCTTGGCTAAGAGTTCATAATGCTTCTTTCACAAACAAAAGATACTATTCATCATTTAATCAATCAACCATTCTCTTGTTTACTAAAAACTGGGCTTAGCCTTACATTGATTTAAAAAACAACATAAAGATCAAAATTCCTTTTTTTCTACTATGTCCATAAAAGTCTGTTTTCTATTTTTTAGTTGTTGTGGGGGTTTTGGCTAAAATGCTATCAGTCTCTATGAATTATTCCAGTCTTAGACAACTTCCTTCGATTTGTTTCAGTGCCCTAGAGTTAATATTAAAGTACATTTTAAAACAAAGATATCAAACTTGAAATGTGTTTTGATAATCAAAGACAGTTCCTATCTGTAAGCATTTAGCATGCTTAAGCTAGAATCAATCTATTCAGTGAATGCTTTGTATTAAAAAGTGATTCAATTCGCCACAAACTAATTTTTAAGATAATAAACAATGAATACGGATTTCACAATAATCATTATCACAACTAGGAAGAGACTAATTAATAAAATGTGCCACATTCTCACATGCCTACAGAAATCATACTTTTAATACTTTAACCTAATTTACTAAGACAAGCTTTATGCTTTAATCATGGTAATAATAGAGAACAAGATCAAAGGCTGTTATTAACTTTCATTTGCAGAGCTAAATCCAAATTTACCTTGTTTGAGATACTTGTGATGAACGATTTGATATCTAGATTTGTTGGACAGCTCTTCTGACAGGGGGCATCTGCACATTTCAGGCACCTAGGGAATAAAACAACTGAATTAAAGAAACTGTCAAGTAACATTCTATATATTCTCTACCATAAACACATTCAGAGTTAGTGTCTGGTAAGAACAAATAAAATTGTATTATTTTTAGGAACAAAAAGTGTTTAAGCAATAAACAACGAGTACTTGTGTTTCACTTTTTGCACACATCCTAAGGGGTATAATATAGCACCATTCAGGTAAATAGCTGCCCTTTCTCTTGGTGTTCCTCCTAGAGTTTAAGAAGATCCTATTTACTTAAGATACATGATTCATCCATTTCAGTTCAGTTCAGTTCAGTCACTCAGTCGTGTCCGACTCTTTGCGACCCCATGAATCGCAGCACGCCAGGCCTCCCTGTCCATCACCAACTCCCAGAGTTCACTCAGACTCACATCCATCGAATCAGTGATGCATCCAGCCATCTCATCCTCTGTCGTCCCCTTCTCCTCCTGCCCCCAATCCCTCCCAGCATCAGAGTCTTTTCCAATGAGTCAACTCTTCGCATGAGGTGGCCAAAGTACTGGAGCTTCAGCTTTAGCATCATTCCTTCCAAAGAAATCCCAGGGCTGATCTCCTTCAGAATGGACTGGTCAGTATTTTTTGGATCTCTCATTGCACTGATAATGCTTAGAGAATAAGTCTTTTTATTGTTGCTGTTTGTTTGTTCAATTTATTTATGTACTGCAGGATCTTAGTTCCCTGATCTGGGGTCTAACCTGTGTCCCCTACTGTGGGAGCACATTGTCTTGACTACTGGACCACCACGGAAGTCCTGAGAATAGAATCTTTTATGATAACAGTTTTGTATGTCTTTTAGACAGTAGTTATTACACAAATACAAAGAAAAAGATCTCCTTTTACCACTTGTAAATTCCTTTCTTCCTCTCTTTATCCCTTCCACTTATCCTCCCGCCTCTCTTCCCTGACTCCTTATTCCTCTCTGATCATCCCTCCCCTTCTCCACTTTTTTTTTCTTTAACATACACACTATATACACAGCAATTGGGTTTTGTAGTAGATACTGCAATGCATAGACCAGATCCCCTGCCTTCCAGACTGAAACATTTATTCTCCCATCTGCTGTGCTCTCAGGTAAAAAAAACAGGCTGAACCAAGGTCATGCCACCTTCCCAGGGGGCAGCGAGTTTCCAATAACAGGTCACTGGTAGGAAGTAAAGACTCATTTTCCTTGCCCCTACTTGGGTAACAAGTCTTCAGAGATGCACTGCAGCCTAAACTGTGGCTATATCTGTCCAATCTTGATTCCATCACTCTTTTATAGATGTATATCTTCTAATAAACTTTCCATATACTGATTTCATATCAGAATTTGCTTCCTGGAGAAACAACCAGAGACATGTTCAGATTTTAATGTGCCTAAGAACCACTTGGGAAGCCTGATAAATGTCATAATTTCCACAGAGAAGCCCCTCTGAGTTTGAGTTATTGGCCCTTGTTTAGTCGCTCAGTTGTTTCTGACTCTTTGCAACCCCAGAGACTGTAGCCTGCCAGGCTCCTATGTCCACAGGGTTCTCTAGACAAGAATACTGGAGTGGGTTGCCATTTCCTTCTCCAGGGGATCTTCCTTGTTCAGAGATTGAACCCATGTCTCCTACGTTGGCAGGCGGATTCTAGTTAATGTCCTGGGAATCTGCATTTTGCTGCCACTCCCCCACTCCCAATGACTGTCCTTTATGGTGATTCTGATAAACATGATTGGAGCCACACAGTGAGAATCACAATTCTATAATTACTACTTTAGGACTGAAACCACTGGCTAGAGTAGTCTTTAATTTCTACATTCTTATACTTTTTGTGTATTCATTTGATAAATATTTAATGAACCCTTGTTCCATGTTAGAACCTGGGATATGAGGTTATAAAAATGATGAAAAGGACAACCATGGCCCTGCTCTCACGGACTGTGCAGTTTGGAGGAAGTTCAAACATATAAAAGGCACTTGTGTCAATGTGGTCAGTGTGAATTTGGGTAGAAACAGCAAGCTAACAGACCATATAAGAGGAACAGCAGTCCAGAAGGGAGAGGTCAGGCCAAGCTTATTGGGAGAAATAATACATAAAGGGATGCTTGAAGAATAAGAGGGCATTAAGCAAGTAAAGGAGGGTGGAACCTAGAGCAAAAGATCACTCAAGAAAATGACCAAAACATAACAACAGTATGTGCCAAGGTCTAGAGAGAAAAGAACATGACAGGGTAGGTAGACTAATGGAATCTGGCCTGGCATAAAGTGAGAGTGAGAATAGAGAGGAATTAGGCTGGGGGCCTAAAATTTAAGATATATCATCGTTGCATGTGTCAGAAGACGAGGATTCTCTGAGAATTTCCCTCAGAATGAGTCCCACTTTGCTCAGTGACAAAGGTGACGAGCGAGCTCATTTCCTATCCACTTCCACGTGTAAAGACGTTGGTTCATTTCCTCTGAGAAAACAATACAGTCTCCTTGTCATTCTTTTGTCAATCAGAGAGTCCTCTTCATTGTCTGGACCAATTTCTCAGTACCTAATTAATATCTTGTTTTTAAATCTGATCTCTTTTCTCTGGTTTGTGTCCTTAGCCTTCTCTCTAAATTAAATTTTACACAATGAGGACCGAAGGCTTTTCATAATCAATTGTCCTCTCTGAAATGCAGTCATTAAACCTCTCCCCTATCATTTCTCTAAATGCCATTGTTAGACTCACAGCTATCACTTAGTTGAATTCCTATCTTCTAATACTTAAGATTTTTTTTCCCTAAAACATTGTCACTGAGTTTAAAAAGAATTTCTTGGAAATTCTTACTATGATCAGTAGCACGACAATCCAAAAAGAAATGAAAAAAAAAAAAAAGGTCTATTTGGTCCTCGATTCTGCAATATAACATATAGGTGATACCTATATGTGTTAGCTTCACATGGATAAACATGTTGTAGATTAATAGTGTTTGAAAGGATATCCTATTATGAGGCAAAAAAAGCTAAAATAAAAAGCTATAAAATAATATGCAATAATAAATATCTTCTGACTTGTAAAAGTCATTTTAAGAGTTTTTGAAACATCTGCAATTCCACAAGAACAAAACAACAGAAATACTTATGATAGATAAAGATATAGACAGACAGACAGATAGATAGAGAATTCTGGCTATCCCTAATAAGGTACAAGTTTTTGGTTTTTCTTTTTTCTAACACCCAACTTAAATATAAGGCAATTAAAAAATAAAGTTATAATGTCAGCAGGTATGAATGAGCCAAATTAATGCAAAGTGTATTTTTTCTGTTCTTCCAGAGAAATCTTAAATTTAACATAAACAGATTCACTTAACAGCACTGACAACGTAAGGATTTTTAGTTGTGGTTATTAAGCCTCTTTACCAAATAACTCTCCTTTTATTATTGAGCTAGTTCACAAATAACAGCTGTTGGAAATGTCAGATGTTAATGAGGCAGGGCAACGCAAACCTGAATTGTAGCATTCTTTTTTCTTTGGTGCCATGAATATGCCAGAATGGGCAGACTCTGATAATAATACCATCTTGCAATTCTCTAAGCGCTCTGCAGACTAAAGTGCATCAGGCTGCCATTAATCCCACTTATCACTCTGACAGCTCAGTAATTACACCACTGCTATAGCCAGGTAGTCCTAATAAAATATCAACCACTGCAGTGGAATGCATACTGGTGAGATGTTTTATTAAACTTGGGGGGGTTGATCATCAAGTGACATTAGTGTTGACCTATTTTTCTATTTGACAATAAATTATCCTTTGACCAAGCCATAATAGATATTACAGAGTGCATTTACTGTACCAAATCAGAAAGGTACTGCATTGCACTGATGTAGGCAAATGGTGTAAATAAAATAGCAGAAATGCATGTCAGAATGGTATTACCTAAATTGCTTTAAATGATTGATACCATGAAAAACCACAGACGCAGTACTTAGGGGAATATGTCAACAATTATTGTAAACCACAGTTCTACATAAATTTTTCGTTAGAAGTTAACATTTAAATTACACTTGTTTTTATCTTCAGTCATTTAATTCCCCTTTTATGTTTCAAAGTTATCCTTTTATAGTGCAGTTTATTTTGAAAGGCATTGTAAGAGGCAAAAGTTAATTCAGATAAACATTCATGTAATATTTTTAATCCCCAAATAATTACATTTATAAGGAGTATCTTAAGTTATTTTAAAGCAATAAAACATCTTAGATTTTTTCCTAGTGATGAACTTCTTTCATTTTCATATTTAATAGAGAACATAACAATAGATTTCATTAAAAAGCAAAATATAGAATCTTTAATAATGTTAATCCTTCATGATTCAACATCACCATAAAAAATGTATGAAAAATTTAGTACCACTATTTAAGGGACAAAAACTATTAAAGATATATTTATCCAGTATCTTTCTCTAGGGAGAGAGAGCTATGAGTCCTTATGATTCCTCTCCCCAAATATCAGTGAGGCTGGAGAGTTTTATTCTATATTATGATACCAAAACATTATAGTGAGTAACAGAAGCAGCAGCATTTCATCCTTCACACATTTAAGAACAGACACCTGCTTCTTTTATTGTTAAGCATCCATAACAGTTGGAATAGTAACCTAGGCTTGTTAAAGAATTTTCTAACCTTTGAGTCTAAATAATTTCTTTGCCAGTAAAAAAAAAAAAAATCACACAAATATATTTGAAAGACTTTAAACCTCACATTGCACTGTCTTTGGGTTTTATTTGCTATACTTCGGTTCAATCAAGCCAGCATTATTTCATCAGATTATGTATAATCTATATTAATTGATATATAATCTAGCAAGGAAGTTAGTATTTACATTAAAAATTATTTTAATATTAATGTTGGTTTTCCTCAGATCTTTGATGTTCAGCAGCTTTATCTGGAAGGTCTAACTAATTCAAATGCAGCAATGGGTACACGATGTAACTTCTCTACCCTGTAATACCAGTGTAGGCAAATCTATAGTCTAATATCCTTCCCCAGCTTCACAATAATTTCTACTGAAACCAAGCAGAATGGAGTATCAGATTGAATGGAAGGAGTGTGAGTCAAGAAATGAAGGTTAAACGTGTCATACCTATGTCTGAGTTTCCCAGGTACCCAGTGATATATCTGGAACCCAGATATGGTCATAATAAATGGACCCCAAAAAGGATGGTTGGCATCTTTAAAACATGATATCAATCCAATGTTCTGATATATCGAACACTCAAGGGCAATTTCAGCTCAAAGTAATTCTTTCTGCTTTCTCAATATTCCATTAACAGCCATTCTTATACTTCTCTGTTTCTCTGATTACACCACAAGTTCTTATTAACTCTTGCATATTTGAAACTAACTTTTAATACCCCTAATATGCTTGCCAGGTGGCGCTAGTGGTAAAGAAGCCACCTGCTAATACAGGAGATGTAAGAGACTCAGGTTCGATTCCTGGGTCAGGAAGATTCCCTGGAGGAGGATATGACAACCCACTCCAGGATTCTTGCCTGGGAAATCCCATGGACAAGGAGGCTGGTGGGTTATAGTCCACAGGGTCTCAAAGAGTTAGACAAAAGTGAAGCAACTTAGCAATTAGCAATATGCATCTTGGCCCAGTTTCTATACTCCACTGGGTTGGAAAGCTATGGCAAAATTACTTACAGTAACTGAAATTTTCATCCTGTGCACCATGCTGCCTTTTTAACCACACCAATGGTATTCATGATTTAAGGCTGTTAATATATATTTGATTGTGTAGGCTAACAACAAAAATATTTTTAACTAAAGCTATTTAAGTAAGTAAGTAAAGTCACTCAGTCGTGTCCGACTCCTTGTGACCCCATGGACTGCAGCCCACCAGGCTCCTCAGGCCATGAGATTCTCCAAGAAAGAATACTGGAGTGAGTTGCCATTTCCTTCTCCAGGGGATCTTCCCGACCCAGGGATCGAACCTGGGTCTCCCGCATTGGAGGCAGATGCTTTAACCTCTGAACCACCAGAAATTTCCATTCACATGTTGGTGTTTCAAGACAGTTCAAAAGAAGCAAAATTTAGAATAGTACACAATTCACACAACTGATGCTCAAAACATTTTGTTGGATGATCATGAATATATAAATATAATATAGATATAAACTTTTCTATAATCTTTCTATAGCCTGACACAGAAAATTATTGGTTTTCTAATAGTAATGGCTAAAAACAGTATATTTTACATTTTCTGTATAATTTGAATTATATGAAGGAACTTAGTAAAAAAATTAATATTCATTTTTACTCTTCATATGTAACTGATTCTTAAAAATTAATAAGAATACTTTTATTTCTGCTTCATCAATGAAAAGATTGAGGTTCCAAAAATCTCCCAGAGGCATAATGATACAAGTGGCAAAGGCATTTGAAGGAAATATTAGAACATATTTACCATCTTATACTCAGGATTAGTCCATTCATGTATGAAGGTGGGTTAAAATTTTAAAAGGTGATGATACCTTGGCATCATCAGTGCCTCTTTGCCACAGTAATTTGAAGACTGAGAAAAAAAGCAGTAAGAAGTCTCAGCTAGAGAAAGCTATAGTATCCTCTCTCCTGGAGTCCAATTTTAGTTTAAGGAAAAAAAAAGAAAAGAGCAGAAGCTAGTTTTAACCTTACTCTCAAGATACTTCTCAAGTCAAGATGAAAACATTAGAGTTTTATGATATTACACAATTTTGAAGGCTAATTCTATTACAACTTTAAACAGCTTTGATACAGACACATCTACTGGAAAGATAGTTTTCTAAAAAGCTTTGTATGCTACAAAAACCTCAACAGCATAAGAAGCCATTAATTTGCACACATCTTATTCTGCAAGCAAATAAGACACTTCTATAAGAACTTAGCACATAGTACCACCTGGAAAATTTTAAACATATTGTTGTATTTTACTACACAAAGAGACTATCATCATGAGTATCTCAGAATATTGTTCTTAAACTTAGATTTTTCTCTTTCTTACAAGAGCAAATCAGACTTTAAGTTTCTGTTTTTGCTGTACAGAAGTGGAATAAGAAGAATGTGGTGGGATCAATGTACATTATAAGCTGCAGGGAAAGTCACTGTAAGGAAATAAACACACATCATGCATATGTACACAAGATAGCACTAATTAGGTATGAAAAGAGAACTAAGCATGACTAGAGGAAGTGGACTCAGTCCTTAAAGTTTTCAGAATCTACTGGGGCTTAAAGACACTAGAGATTGAGGTATTAAATAACAAATCAAGATTTAAATACCAATACCAAAATCTAAGGGTGTGGTAGGAATGGTAAAGAACCTGCCTGCCAATGCAGGAGGCAAAAGAGATGCAGGTTTGCTCCCTGGATTGGGAAGATCCCCTGGAGGAAGGCACGGCAACCCACTCCAATACTCTCACCTGGAGAATCACATGGACAGAGGAGCCTGGAGGCTACAGTCCATAGGGTCACAAAGAGTCGGACACAACTGAACTGACTTAGCACACACACTTGAACTTCTAAAGAAAATATGTGTATTTGCCAAATGAAGGTTATAGCAGTGAAGGGACAATGACCCCTTTCTAATTTCTCTCTGCTACAAAGTTATTCAAAGAGTACAAAGTCATAACTTACAAAATGAATTGTTGAAATGGAATAAAGAATGCTATTATATGACAACTCCTAAAAAGTAATATTACACAGTCGCAAGTTTTTAAAAATATGTCAGTAACACAAAAGCACTTAAGTCAATGAATAAAGAACAAATCAGAGTATTTATTAAATGTTTCTCAGCCCAGTAGATAGCTAGGCCCTAAAATCCAAGATATAATTTGATCCTTGCCACTTGAAGCTATAATAGAGGTATACTTTGATTAAAAAACCAGAGAATACTATAGATAAAAGTACTTCTTTATGTCCTAGATGGATGGTATCCTTGGCAAAACCCTCTTGGAAACCATTCTTTATTCAACTTAAAGATGGTAGTGGTTGAGAGTATTATAGAGAGCTTCCTCCACCTTGCAGTAATGAGATAATGGTAAGCCATGTTCCTGAATAGGATTCAGTTCAGTTCAGTCACTTAGTCGTGTCTGACTCTTTGTAACTGCATGGACTGCAGCACGCCAGGCCTCCCTGTCCATCACTAACTCGCGGAGTTTACCCAAACTCATGTCCATTGAGTCAGTGATACCATTCAACCATCTCATCCTCTGTCGTCCCCTTCTCCTCCTGTCCTCAATCTTTCCCAGCATCAGGATCTTTTCAAATGAGTCAGCTCTTCACATCAGGTGGTCAAAGTATTGGAGTTTCAGCTTTAGCATCATTCCTTCCAAAGAACACTCAGGGCTGATCTCCTTCAGAATGGACTGGTGTATCTCCTTTGTAGTCCAAGGGACTCTCAAGAGTCTTCTCCAACACCACAGTTCAAAAGCATCAATTCTTCGGTGCTCAGCTTTCTTTATAGTCCAACTCTCACATCCATACATGACTACTGGAAAAACCATAGCCTTGACTAGATGGAACTTTGTTGACAAAGTAATGTCTCTGCTTTTCAATATACTGTCTACGTTGGTCATAACTTTCCTTCCAAAGAGTAAGCTCTTTTAATTTCTTGGCTGCAATTACTATCTGCAGTGATTTTGGAGCCCCCAAAAGTAAAGTCTGACATTGTTTCCACTGTTTTCCCATCTATCTGCCATGAAGTGATGGGACCAGATGCCATAATCTTAGTTTTCTGAATGCTGAGCTTGAAGCCAACTTTTTCACTCTCTTCTTTCACTTTCATCAAGAGGCTCTTTAGTTCTTCTTCACTTTCTACCATAAGGGTAGTGTCATCTGCATATCTGAGCTTATTGATATTTCTCCCAGCAATCTTGATTCCAGCTTGTGTTTCTTCCAGCCCAGCGTTTCTCATGATGTACTCTGCATGGAAGTTAAATAAGCAGGGTGACAATGTACAGCCTTGGTGTACTCCCTTTCTTATTTGAAACCAGTCTATTGTTCCATGTCCAGATCTAACTGTTGCTTCCTGACCTGCATATAGGTTTCTCGAGGCAGGTCAGATGGTCTGAGTTACTTTGTTTATAGGAAATAGCTAGCATGAAAGAGTCAAATAATACAAAGCATATATGTATGATACACAGTGTGTGTGCAAATATTAATTACTAAGTGATTAAATGTGCTTGTTTGTACAAAGCCTTTAAATATATTAACCCAGAAAGCAGAGCATAGAGATTAAGAGAATAAGTTCTGGGTTTTGATGTCCACATTTAATTCTTGACTTAGCTTTATTGGTGTTAAGATATTAGGCAAATGACCTAACCTCTCTGAGGATCTGTTTTCTCATATGCAAATGGAGATAATAATTTTTACTTCAGAGGCTTGTTGTGAGAATGTTAAAATATTACACACTTACACCAAATAGTATGTACTCCTTTAGTTATTTAACAGTCATTCTCTATAATTCTGAAAATGCTTTGAAAAGTTACGTATTGCTTTCTCTCCTTTACGTAACTTTTCAAAGCATTTTCAGAATTATAGTATTGCTTTCTCTCCTTTATGCTTCCCTGGTGGCTCAGAGGTTAAAGCGTCTGCCTCCAATGCGGGAGACCCGGGTTCGATCCTGGGTTGGCAAGATCCTCTGGAGAAGGAAATGGCAATCCACTCCAGTATCCTTGCCTGGAGAATCCCATGGACGGAGAAGCCTAGTAGGTTACAGTCCACAGGGTCGCAAAGAGTCGGACACGACTGAGCGATTTCACCTTCACCTTCACCTTCTCTCCTTTAATGTGAAAGAGGTCAGTGAAGAATCACAGTATAGTGTTTTATATTTATCTACATATATTAAACATAGTGGATTTCTGACCAACATAAACATATGCTTTAAATCTTCATTTTCTCCTTATGAGATTTCAGAAGAAGCAAAGAGTATTTACATTTCAGGAAAATCAGAGAGCCTTCTCAAAAGATACTTATACTGGAGACTGCAGAATAAGTAGGATTTTACCATGGATGAAGGGGTCTACCAGAGCTTAACACTGAGACCAAGTTTCGGATGCATATGTGTTTCTCCATATTGCACACAGCAGCTACTATACAATGTGCGTTTTACGTGCCTGGTAATATGGCAGGAATGAATGAGAGGAATGAGGGGATGGAATGAGGGGAAAAGAACATCTACTGCCTAATATCATTCATTTAACAAAAAAAAAACAGACTATGGGTTCAACCAGGGCAGAGAGAATAACCCAACATTGGTTCTCCACATCTATGCTTGTAGCTGGCACATGTACAGTTGCTCACAGATGCTTATGGAAAATTCCTGTTACTGCATTTCTTCAGGGATCAAACTGCTAAAATGCATGTCAATCTCATCAGTGATCCAGTGTTATTTATACAGAATCCTTTCCTCTTGAGGCTTCTTGTTGTTTCTTTATGCTAATAGTATGAGGCAAACATATTCTCCTCCCCAAAATAAGTTAAATTAAAGATGATAGGTTGGGCAATTCAATATACTGTGAAATTTGAGCTTTTGAAAAATGGATATATCCTAACTAAAAGTGTAACTGATCTTGTTATGAATGTATACTTGAGAAAGTAATGAAAGCAATGAGTAAATATGAGAATCCTTGTGAAAGAGACTTCCTTTCTTGCTGAACCACATATTACCTACCAATACTTCTATATTTTCAATGCCTGTGTAAGGCATATTTCTCACTTTCCCTTTTCCATTGCTACCACCTGAAGAGATGGTGACAGAGTATTTTTTACCCTCCAGGGTAGAATAGCACTTTGCCCTAACAAAATATGCTATCTATGAACAAATAAAATATTTCCTTAGATAACTGTTTACAATTAAGAAAATATCTATAATTTATATACCATTTAAATTTGAATAAGGTGATGGACAGGGAAGCCTGGCGTGCTGCAGTCCATGGGGTCTCAAAGAGTCAGACACGACTGAGAGACTGAACTGGACTGAACTGATTGAATATACATGCGATCACATACACTCATAATAAAGATCAATCACATGCTTAGTCTGGAGAAGGAAATGGCAACCCACTGCAGTGTTCTTGCCTGGAAAATTCCATGGATGGAGGAGTCTGACAGGCTGTGGTCCATGGGTCGCAAAGAGTCAAACATGAGTGAGTAACTAACAGCAACAACATGTTTAGTTAAGCATGTGGTCATTTTGAAAAATCCAAGATTTGCAATACATCTACAGTCTAACCTGCTATTTTTAATTTAACTACAACAAGCCATATGTAATTATTTTTCAGACCAACATATTGTTGCTGAGCACAATTGTGGTTCCCCTCACATTCTGGACAGCTGTTACATGATGCTCAATACACTTTTGATTCTTTACAGACCTTAGAGAGAACTGGGTGACAGTACTGACAGTTTTTATTATAGCTTTCCTACTACTCAATAATCTTATTTCACCTGGACTATTTCCCCAGTAGTGTCATAAACTCTTTGATTTATACTGAGACTCCTTCCAGGCTTCTTAGAAAGAAGACATTCTTTTTCATAACATATCCATATGATGTGCAAATTATATTTTTAAACTTTGAAACACCTGTTATATGTTTATCTTAATGTCAATGAAGCCCCCTTAGGAAGACCAACCAAAAAAGTAATTTATATTAGTCATAGATGCTTTAAAGCAAAATTTTAAGCAAATTTCAAAACTGAAAAAGCTTTATAATTTATGAAATTGCAGGTAATTTCAGAAAAAATGTAAGAATTACAGTAATGTTGGCAAATTTTTATCTGATTTCTAATAAACATGTAAAAGAGAAACAAAGTCAAACAGTATAATCTATAAATAAAATACAATTCCCAGATATGTGGGATATACTGATCATGAAAAAAGAACATTTTGTAAAAATGTACGGAAGATATTGATTTAAAAATATACCAGACTTATTTCATATAAAAGAGAATTTTGTCCAGTATTTTGTCTTTGTAAGTGCAACAGTTATTGCAATACTTGAGGTGATAAAAGAACAAATATGGAGAGCAATCACCATCCTTGAATTTTCTACCTATTGGTACTAGTATTCAGTTTCATCTGTGGAGCCCATAAAAATTGGTCTAAAAGCTTTGCTTTATAAAAATAATGTCACTCCTCATTTAAAAGTAAAAGCTTTAAAGCATACTTTAAATTTAAATATTCATTCCTTTTACATAGTTAAATCTATGTTGATTACCCTAAGTAAAAGAAAACTGCATTCAGCACAAAAAAAATTTTAAGTAAAAGAAAACTGCATTCAGCACAAAAAAAATTTTAAGTATTATACACAATCCAGCTGATCTTTTTAAAATCCATAACTGATTGTGACATTCTCTTGCTTAAAAGGAGAACTGGCATACAGTACAATGGCCTTTGAACTTGGCCCCTGTCTACTGCATTCCTCTTGACCGACTCTAGAACTCTGTAGTTCTGTGACCAGGTCATCATTTTTCAGCCTCTGTATATTCCAACACGATCTTCCCTTGCCTGAAGAGCTGCAGAATTCATCTGCAATGTCTCTCATGAAGCCCCCTGGTTCTTACCATTTTCATCTTCCAGAGCACCCTGTGGATTATTTTATGAAAGTAATGATCACACTGGATAGTAACAGTTGATTTTCCGGTCTCTCTGAATCCTTCTCCACTGAGAAAATGATTGGGTTCCTTTCTTTGTGGTAGGTCTGCTTGGAAATAAATTAATTTTAAATTGGCTGAAAAAGCCAACCAGAATTTTGGAAATGTACCAGTCATTTCTTTTAATGTTTCAGAAAACAATTTTAATAACTTCCTTTCAAACTTATGTCAATAATACACGCTTACAGTAAAAGATATTTATATTTGTTTTATTTAGCATATGAGTTGCTATATGCCAGTTGTGTTCTATTTGTTTTATAAATACTAACCCATTTAATTTTCATAACCACTCAGTGAGGAAGACATAAATATTAATTCACTATGGCTTTATGAGAATCTGATGTGGTAGAAACTTTTTATTCTCATTTTAAAGATAGTAAGGCACAAAATTTTCTTCTCTGATTTAAGTGCAAAATATTTTATTGTCTATTTCTGTGATCCTGGTGATCATTAAGCTAACAGACATAAAAGGAATGCAACTGGGTCATTTGTAGAGATGTGGATGGACCAAGAGTCCCTCTACAGAGTGAAGTAAATTATACAGAGAAAAACAAATACCATATATTCATGCATACATATGGAATCTAGAAAAATGGTACAGAGGAACCTATTTGCAGGGCAGGAATAGACACACAGACTTAGAGAATGGACATATGGACACGGGGTGGGGAAGGGGAACTGTGATGAATTGGGAGATTGGGACTGACATGTATACTCTACCAATGTGTAAGACAGACAGCTAGCAGGACCCTGCTATACAGCACAGGGAGCTCAGCTCCATGCTTTAGGGTGACCTCGAAGGGTAAGATGGAGGAAAGGGAGGTCTGAGAGAGAGAGTATATGTATACATATAGCTATTTCACTTTGTTGTACAGCAGAAACTAACACAATATTGTAAGGTAACTATACCTCAATTTTAAACAAAGTTAACAGACATTTCTCAAAGGCCTGTGATTCCCAATTTTCTCTTCTAAAATCATAATAGTGTCTGGTGAAGCCAGGACTCGCCTCCAGGTTGTGGAATGGAAAGTCAGATTGAGGACTCTTATCCAGGTTGATGTTCTCCAAAGTCAAGACTGTGGGTATCATAATTTCATTTCTGCAGTAGTTTCCATAGTGATAGTCACAGTGAGAATTTGAGAAAGTTTCTGATACAATATAAAAAACAATATATGTTGTAGACCTTCTTATACAATATATGCCACACATGGCTGGTTTCAAATGTAATCTAACAAAACTCCTTATCTGCTTCACAACGTACCCAGCAATAATACTTACAGATCATGTAATCCTTTACAAAGCACTTTTTATACTAAATTACCTACAGAGATCACTAAGATTAATTTTCTCAATAAAAATACCAGATAAACAAAGAAAAACAATTAGAAACAACCTAAAGATATCAAAAACATGAGTCAAAATAGATAAAATGTATTCAACATCTATAATCATAACCAGTCTAAAATAATTCTGTCATTATATAGCATTTGCAACATTATATATTAAACAATGAGACTCCAGGTAAGACCAAAATTCTCCATTAAAGATGTTGTCCAGTCCACTATTACTTCCCAGTAGGTTTTGAATGGAGTGACTTATATGCTATTTCAGTCCTTGGGAGTTTAATGTCTAAGAGTCAATGATGACATCTCACATGAAGAATATGGAGAAATTTCAGGAAATTAATGAATATGAGAGAAAAACAGATAAGAATATAAATGTTTAATCTTCTTAATTTAATTCATATCTTAAGGTGGACCAGGGTTTCAGACAATAGCACTGCCTGGAAATGAACCAATGTGATGATACTCTGATCATTATCAGAATATTTTGAAAAAAATTAGCCTAGAAGCCAAAGGATACAATGTTCCAATATAATACCTTGATCAGGGTCATGAAAATTAGCTGCATACAGCATATTATTTAAACTCTAAAAGCAGGAAAATAAAAAAAAACTAAAGATAAAACATATATATTTGTATAAACACAGAAAATTCCATTGACTGCACTTCTAATCAAATTTCTTATGATTATATAGTGAAAGTGACAAATAGATTCAAGGGATTAGCTCCGATAGCAGAGTACCTGGAAAACTATGGACAGAGGTTTGTGACATTGTACAGGAAGCAGTGATTAAGACCATCCCCAAGAAAAAGAAACATAAAAAGTCAAAATGGTTGTCTGAGGAGGAATTACAAATAGATGAGAAAAGAAGAAATGGTAAAGACAAAGGAGAAAAGGAAAGATATACCCACCTGAATTCAGAGTCCAAATACTAGCAAGGAGAGATAAGGAAGCCTTCCTAAGTGATCAATGCAAAGAAATAGCTGAAAACAATAGAATGGGAAAGACTAGAGATCTTCTCAAAAAAATTAGAGATACCAAGGGAACATTTCATGCAAAGATGCGCTCGATAAAGGACAGAAATGGAATGGACCTAACAGAAACAGAAGATATTAAGAGGTGGCAAAATTACACAGAAGAACTATACAAAAAAAAAAAAACTTCACAACCCAGATAACCATGGTGATGTGATCACTCACCTAGAACCAGACATCCTGGAGTCTGAAGTCAAGTGAGTCTTAGGAAGCATCCCTATGAACAAAGGTAGTGGAGGTGATGGAATTCCAGTAGAGCTATTTCAAATCCTGAAAGATGATGCTGTGAAAGTGCTGCACTCAATATGCCAGAAAATTTGGAAAATTCAGCAGTGACCACAGGACAGGACAAGATCGCTTTTCATTCCAATCCCAAAGAAAGGCAAGGCCAAATAATGTTCAAACTACCACACAACTGCAATCATCTCACATGCTAGTAAAGTAATGCTCAAAATTCTCCAAGCCAGGCTTCAGCAATACGTGAACCAAGAACTTCCAGATGTTCAAGCTAGATTTAAAAAATGCAGAGGAACCAGAGATCAAATTGCCAACATTCGCTGGATCATCAAAAAAGCAAGAGAGTTCCAGAAAAACATCTATTTTTGCTTTATTGACTATGCCAAAGCCTTTGAGTGTGTGGATCACAATAAACCTTGGAAAATTCTGAGAGAGATGGGAATACCAGACCACTTGAACTGCCTCCTGAGAAATCTGCATGCAGTCAAGAAGCAACAGTTAGAACCAGACATGGAACAGCAGACTGGTTCCAAATAGGAAAAGGAGTACATCGAGGCTATATTGTCACCCTGCTTATTTAACTTCCTTGCAGAGTACATCATGAGAAATGCCAGGATGGATGAAGCACAAGCTGGAATCAAGTCTGCCAGGAGAAATACCAATAACCTCAGATATGCAGATGACACCACCATATGGAAGAAAGCAAAAAGGAACTGAAGAGCCCCTTGATGAAACTGAAAGAGAACAGTCAAAAAGCTGGCTTAAAACTCAGCATTCAGTGCTCACTTTGGCAGCACATACGCTAAAATTGGAACAATACAGAGAAGATTAGCATGGCCCCTGAACAAGGATGACATGCAAATTCATGAAGCGTTCCATATTTTTTTGGCACCTTATCTTTGACAAAGGAGACAAGAACATACAATGGAGAAAAGGCAATCTCTTTTAACAAGTGGTGCTGGGAAAACTGGTCAACCACTTGTAAAAGAATGAAACTAGAACACTCTCTAACACCATACACAAAAATAAACTTAAAACAGAATAAAGATCTAAATGTAAGACCACGAACTATAAAACTCCTAAAGGAAAACATAGGCAAAACACTCTCTGACATAAATCACAGCAGGATCCTCTATCACCTCCCACAGTAATGGAAATAAAAGCAGAAATAAACAAATGAGACCTAATTAAACTTAAAAGATTTTGCATAATGAAGGAAGCTATAAGCAAGGTGAAAAGACAGCATTCAGAATGGGAGAAAATAATAGCAAACAAAGCAACTGACAAAGAATTAATCTCAAAAATATACAAGCAGCTCATGCAGTTCAATTCCAGAAAAATAAATGACCCAATCAAAACATGGGCCAAAGAACTAAACAGATAGTTCTCCAAAGAAGACATACAGATGGCTAACAAACACATGAAAAGAAGTTCAACATCATTCATTATCAGATAAATGCAAATCAAAACCACAATGAGGTACCATTTCATGCCGGTCAGAATGGCGCTATCCAAAAGTCTACAAGCAATATGCAAACTAGTATAGCCACTATGGAGAATACTGTGGAGATTCCTTTAAAATCTGGAAATATAACTGCCATATGACCCATCAATCCCACTGCTGGGCATACACACCAAGGAAACCAGATTTGAAAGAGACATGTGTACCCCAATGTTCATCTCAGCACTGTTTATAATAGCCAGGACATGGAAGCAACCTAGATATCCATCAGCAGATGAATGGATAAGAAATCTGTGGTACATATTCACAATGGAATATTACTCAGCTATTAAAAAGAATGCCCTTGAATCAGTTCTAATGAAGTAGATAAAACTGGAGCTTATTATACAGAATGAAGTAAGTCAGAAAGAAAAACACCAATACAGTATATTAACGCACATATTTGGAATTTAGAAAGATGGTAACAATGACCCTATATATAAGACAGCAAAAGAGACACAGATATAAAGAACAGACTTTTAGACTCTGTGGGAAAAGACAAGGTGGGATGATTTAAGGGAATAGGATTGACACATGTATATTACCATATGTGAAATAGATCACCAGTCCAAGTTTGATGCATGAGACAGGGTGCTCAGGGCTGGTGCACTAGGATGATGCTGATGGATGAGAAGAGGAGGGACGAGGGAAGGGGGTTAGGGATGGGGGACACATGTACACCCATGGCTGATTCGTGTCAATGTATGGCACAAACCACTACAATACTGCCAAGTAATTAGCCTCCAATTAAAATTAATTAATTAATTTAAAAAAAACACACCTCGGCATTAAAAAACTAAATCATGGCAATACTGCCATCATTTCATGGCAAATAGAAGGGGAAAAAATGGAAACAAAGAGAGATTTTATTTTCTTGGGCTCCAAAACCACTGCAGATGGTGACTGCAGCCATGAAATTAAAAGACGCTTGTTTCTTGGAAGAAAAGCTGTGACAAATCTAGACAGCATATTAAAAAGCAGAGACATTACTTTGCCAACAAAGTCCGGCTAGTCATGTATGGATGTGGAGGTGGACCATACAGAAAGCTGAGCACCAAAGAATTGATGCTTTTGAAGTATGGTGTTGGAGAAGACTCTTGAGAGTCCCTTGGACTGCAAGGAGATCCAACCAGTCCATCCTAAAGGAGATCAGTCCTGAATATTCACTGAAGGATTGATGCTGAAGCTGATACTCCAGTGGAAAAGACCCTGATGCTGGGAAAGACTGAAAGCAGGAGGAGAAGGGGATGACAGAGGATGAGATGGATGGATGGCATCACACATTTGATGGACATGAGTTTGAGCAAGTTTTGTGAGTTGGTGATGAACAGGGAGGCCTGGTTGCTGCAGTCCATGGGGTTACAAAGAGTCAGAAATGACTGAGTGACTGAGCTAACAATTCTAATGAAGACTGTTATAACACTGCCAATGCTGTCATACTTTGTCACAAGCACCATTAAATTTAAGAAATTTCAATAAAGAATTTGAAAGTAATAGAACTTAATGTTTGTGGTCTATGGAATTTTAACACATTATTGTTCTTGTTTTTTTATTCATTTACTTCCTTTCCTTTTTTTTAGTCAACAAGTATCTATAGAGCACTTGTTATTTGTTGAGGATTTCCAATTTGCTGGGTTTGGGAGTAAGGATGATGAGTAAGACTTGGGTTCTGCCCTCGAAAAGGTCACAGTGGAGACTTCAAGCAAATGAGCACACATTCTCAGATGAGGAGAAGGTGTAATAATGGAGAGGTGAGCGATGTATATAGTTGCCTAACTGTTCACTCCTCTTGCTTCAGTTCCCAGTAGAATGCTAAGGACACAATGAACAGATTTGTTTCCCTAGGATATGTGTGCATATGTGTGTCTGTGTTACTGAATAGTCAAAGCTATGATTTTTCCAGTAGTCATGTATGGATATGCAAGTAGGACCATAGAGAAGGCTGAGTGCAGAAGAATTGATGCTGTCAAACCGTGGTGCTGGAGAAGACTCAAGAATCCCTTGGACAGCAGGGAGATCAAACCGGCCAATCCTAAAGTAAATACACCCGAATATTCATTTGAAGGACCAGTGCTGAAGCTGAAACTCCTATACGTTGGCCACCTAATGAGAAGAGCATTGGAAAAGACCCTGGTGGTTGGAAACATTGACGGCGGGAGGAGAAGGGGGTGACGGACAATGAGATAGTTGGATGGCATCATCGACATGAGTTTGAGCAAACTCCAGAGAAAGTAATGGACAGGAAAGCATGGTGTACTGTGGTCCATGGCATCACAAATAGTTGGACATAACTTAGCAACTAAATAACAAATATGCCAAGTAACACAGGGCTTATATAAAATAAAGGAATAGAAAGTATTTGCTACTTAGTATCTGGGCTTCCCCAGGAAGATGACAAGAGTGAGTATCAACATTCTAGGAACCAGTGAACTAAGATGAACTGGAATGGGTGAATTTAACTCAGATGACCATTATATCTACTAGTGTGGGGAGGAATCCCTTAGAAGAAATGGAGTAGCCATCATAGTCAACAAGAGTCTGAAATACAGTACTTGGATGCAATCTCAAAAATGATAGAATGATCTCTGTTCATTTCCAAGGCAAACTATTCAATATTATGGTAATTCAAGTTTATGCCTCGACCAGTAACACTGAAGAAGCTGAAGCTGAACAGTTCTATGAAGACCTATAAGACCTTATAGAACTAACACCCTAAAAAGATGTCCTTTTCATTATATGGGACTGAAATGCAAAAGTAGGAAGTCAAGAAACACCTGGCATAACAGGGAAATTTGGCCTTGGAGTAGAGAATGAAGCAGGAAAAGGCTAATAGAGTTCTGCCAAGAGAACACACTGGTCATAGCAAACACCCTCTTCCAACAACACAAGAAAAGATACATGGACATAACCAGATGGTTGACACCAAAATCAGAGTGATTATATTTTTTGCAGCCAAAGATGGAGAAGCTCTATACAGTCAGCAAAAACAAGACTGGGAGCTGACTGCAGCTCAGATCATGAAATCCTTATTGCCAAATTCAGACTGAAATTGAAGACAGTGGAGAAAACCATAGACCATTCAGGTTTGACCTAAATCAAATCTCTTATGACTAAACAGTGGAAGTAGAAATAGATTTAAGGGAATAGATCTGATAGACAGAGTGTCCGATGAACTATGGATGGAGGTTGATGACATTGTACAGGAGACAGAAATCAAGACGATCCCCAAGAAAAAGAAATGGAAAAAAGAAAAATGGCTGTCTAAGGAGGCCTTACAAAGAGCTGTGAAAAGAAGAGAAACAAAAAGCAAAGGAGAAAAGGAAAGCTATAAGCATCTGAATGCAGAGTTCCAAAGAATAGCAAGGAGAGTTAAGAAAGCCTTCCTCAGCGATCAGTGTAAAGAAAAAGAGGAGAACAAAAGAATGGGAAAGACTAGAGATCTCTTCAAGAAATTAGAGATATCAAGGGAACATTTCATGCAAAGATGGGCTCGATAACGGACAGAAATGGTCTGGAGCTAACAGAAGCAGAAGATATTAAGAAGAGGTGGCAAGAATACACAGAAGAACTGTACAAAAAAGATCGTCACGACCCAGCTAATCACGATGGTGTGATCACTCACCATCCTGGAATGTAAAGTCAAGTGGGCCATAGGAAGCATCACTAAAAACAAAGATAATGGAGGTGATGGAATTCCAGTAGAGCTATTTCAAATCCTGAAAGATGATGCTGTGAAAGTGCTGCACTCAATATGCCAGCAAATTTGGAAAACTCAGCAGTGGCCACAGGACTGGAAAAGGTCAGTTTTCATTCAAATCACAAAGAAAGGCAATGCCAAAGAATGCTCAAACTACCACAAAATTGCACTCATCTCACACACTAGTAAAGTAATGCTCAAAATTCTCCAAGTCAGGCTTCAACAATATGCGAACCATGAACTTCCAGATGTTCAAGCTGGTTTTAGAAAAGGCAGAGGAACCAGAGATCAAATTGCCAACATCCTCTGGATCATGGAAAAAGCTAGAGAGTTCCTGAAAAACATCTATTTCTGCTTTATTGACTATGCCAAAGCCTTTGACTGTGTGGATCACAAAAACTGTGGAAAATTCTGAAAGATGGGAATACCAGACCACCTGACCTGCCTCTTGAGAAATCTGTATGCAGGTCAGGAAGCAACAGTTAGAACTGGACATGGAACAACAGACTGATTCCAAATAGGAAAAGGAGTATGTCAAGGCTGTATATTGTCACCCTGATTATTTAACTTATATGCAGAGTATATTGAAAGAAACACTGAGCTGGAGGAAGCATAAGCTGGAATCAAGATTGCCAGGAGAAATATCAATAACTTCAGATATGCAGATGACATCACCCTTATGGCAGTAAGTGAAGAAGAACTAAAGAGCCTCTTGATTAAAGTGAAATAGGGGAGTGAAAATGTTAGCTTAAAGATCAACATTCAGAAAACTAAAATCATGGCATTCGGTCCATCACTTCATGGCAGATAGATGGGGAAACAGAGCAAACAGTGACTGACTTCATTTTTCTGGGCCTCAAAATTACTGCTGATGGTGATTGCAGCAATGAAATTAAAAGACATTTACTCCTTGGAAGGAAAGTTATGAACAACCTAGACAGTATATTAAAAAGCAGAGACATTACTTTGCCAACAAAGGCTCATCCAGTCAAGACTAAGGTTTTGCCAGTGGTCATGTATGGATGTGAGAGTTGGACTCTAAAGCTGAAGAATCACTTTCTTCTCAACTTTGCCAAAGAATTGATGCTTTTGAACTGTTGGAGAAGACTCTTGAGAGGCTCTTGGACTGCAAGGAAATACAACCAGTCCATCCTAAAGGAGATCAGTCCTGGGTGTTTTTTGGAAGGACTGATGTTGAAGCTGAAATTCCAATACTTTGGCTAGCTGATGCGAAGAGCTGAGTCATTGGAAAAGACCCTAAGGCTGGGAAATATTGAGGGCAGGAGGAGAAGGGGATTACAGAGCATGAGATGTCTGGATGGCATCATCAACTCAATGGACGTGGGTCTGGGTAAACTCCAGCAGTTGCTGATGGATAGGGAGGCCTGGAGTGCTGCAGTTCATGGGGTCACAAAGAGAGGAGATGACTGAGAAACTGAACTGAACTGATCTGGGCTTCCCCAGCGCTCACTGGTAAAGAACCTATCTGCAGTGCAGGAGATGGGGACAGGTAATGGCAAGGAGATCCAACCAGTCCATTCTAAAGGAGATCAGCCCTGGGTGTTCTTTGGAAGGAATGATGCTGAAGCTGAAACTCCCATACTTTGGCCACCTCATGCAAAGAGTTGACTCATTGAAAAAGACTCTGATGCTGGGAGGGGTTGGGGGCAGGAGAAGAAGGGGATGACAGAGGATGAGATGGCTGGATGGAATCACCGACTCGATGCACATGAGTTTGGGTGAACTCCGGGAGTTGGTGATGGACAGGGAGGCCTGGCATGCTGTGATTCATGGGGTCACAAAGAGTCAGACAAGACTGAGCAACTGAACTGAACTGAACTGAATGAGTATTTGATCCCTGTGTCAGGAAGATCCCCTGTAGAAGAGAAATCGCAACCCACTCCAGTATTCTTGCATGGAAGATCTCAAATCCCTGTGGTGACAAGAGTCAGACACAACTGGGCAACTAAATAAAAACAACAAATGAAAGTAGTATAGAGCCCTCTGTCCAATTACTTTTAGGCTCATTCCAATCACAAACAGATCATCACTTCCATCTGATCTCTCTTCTTTTAACCACACACCAGCCAGTAGGTAGTCCTCACAAGACAACACAGTACCATAAAAGACAATGATTCTGGACTTAAATCTGGACTCTATCACTCACTAGCTTTGTGATCTTAGATGAATTATTTAAATAGTCTGTGCCCTCAGCTTCCTCATCTAACTTGCTAATTATAAGCTAGACACTATACCATTTTAGGGAGGACTGCTTAAATTAATATATGTAAAACATTAAGGGCCTGCCACACAATAAAGGCTCAGTGATACAAATCACTGTTGTAAATCATTATTGTCTAGGAACAATATAGAATGCAGTGGAATAAATGAGTACTTCTTTTCCACAGCTACTGAAAAGCACAGTGTTATGATGTAACTAGATATAACTGTAAAATAATGTCTACTACACAGGTTACTGCAAAAACAAAATAAGACAATGAAGAAGAGGACCAGTGACAATGTCATGTTCATAAAAGTTGCCCGATAAATGATAATTTGAGGAGATTTTTAAAAGTATGAATATCTTCCAAACCAATTCAAGAAGAGTCTGTGGAATACAGAAGTGAACTGATATCACTCTGAATAGAAACAGAATGTGTAACCATGAGATTATATGAAATCAAATATGTAAGATGTAACTGTTATGCACATCCACAAGTTTGATCATCAAAATAGCAGTCACATAACAAAGCCAAACATAAACTGATCTCTACAGATATGCTCTTAGCATGATGGGACAAACTCAGCCATGATTTGGCAGTCCGCACCTCATTTGTCCAAATGATCTCTTCTTTAGTTCATTATAAATAGCTTTAGTGAGACAGTAACCAATTCTCTATTTGTGGAGTTAGTGTAGACAAATTTATATGTCTACAAAGAAAAAAGGCTTTGGAACCTAGGGTGGTGAGAGTGGGAAGGAAGGCAAATGAATCTTGCTTTATCAAAGGAAGCACCTCTGATAGAGGTATAACTTTTTGCTTCTACTATTTCCTATATCTAAAATGGATACTTTTTCAATACATGAATGCATTTCATACGATGGGATATCTGAATTTTCTACTTTAAGTAAACAGAAAAATCATTTTTAAATATTTTAATAGAATAATTTTTCTTATGTACTATCCTTTTATTCAAGCTGTGAAATGTCCCACCTGCTCCTTTCTTGATATTTTTTAAGATGAATTTTTCAGAACAATCTCATGGAGAGGAAATTGCTTCACAAGCTAAGAAGATATGAATCTGTTCTTTCAGAATAGTGAGTGTATAAATCCTTTTTATTGAAGAGATGTTGTTAAAGTTCTGTATGTAAGACGACAGTACAGTATTGATTTTGGTAACACTGATACAAAAGCAGTATCTTTAGGTAAACATGCCATATTCTTCCTATTTTTCTGCCTTTGCATTATGTTTCCTTCAATATAAAATGCAGGACTCCTCATTCATGTTCCTCTTCTGGCAAATTCTCGGGCATTCTTCAGGATGGAGCTTAGGTATCTCTCCTCTTGAGAAGCCTCCCTCATCTACCTCATTTTCCCTTGTTAAAGGTAATTCATTTACTTCATATACTCACATTTTCATCTTTTACTAGATTTTTTAAACTTCATCCCCAAACAGCTGATATGTCTCAGAAGCCAAATTTTATTCATTCAAAAAACACTGAGCATCTGTAAATCATGAGAAACTGATGGCTAGAAAAACAGACATAGATACTCCTTAGGGTTAAACACAGATACCTGCATCTTAGGGTTAAACAAACATTTCACTCTAAAGATGAAGATGAATTATAATAGCACAGAGCAATGGGATCGGGGGATCGGGGAATTCTTCCTGCCATCACAGGGACGAGTAGGAGTTACCCCCAAGCAAGGAGAAGAAGGGAGGAGGCAAAGGAAACAGATGTACAAATGCTAGGAGATGGCAGGAGGCTCAGAGGTTGAAGGCTTTGAAGGACGCTGGTGCCTGGAGCAGGAACTGACGGGCAGGGTGGCTGACAAGGGCTGAGAGACCACAGATTTAGCCTGGGACTTCCAGCAGCTAGCCATACCAGGTGTTCAGAAATGTTTGCTGAATAAATAAATGAATAATAATAATAATAAAGACTATGCACTTGCTTGGTTTTTGAGGGTTGATGTTATTTGTATCTTGGGAAAATTAAAAATTTTACAAGGTAATTTGCTTCACATGACTATAAACAGGAATATTTTTGCCTTGTTAAGACCGTCCCCTTTTTGTATATTTAAAAGTAATTTAGAGAACTATAATTCAGATTTAAATACAGTATATAAAGTATTTATGATGCAGCTAACTTGAAAAACACACATCTTAACGTACATCTGCTTCCAGAGGAAATATTTATAATATTTACCAAGTTTCTCTGTGGATTCCAAGAAGATGTAAATTGTACAATCTCTTTAGGAGAAAAAGATCCTCATTTTCCACACAGACTTACCAAAGGAATGCCCCAAAAGGCAGCTTGGCACTAACCATTTCTTTTGTCTGCACTACTGGATTTCCATAATATATACTGCCCAAGAAAAAGGAACACCTCCCCCTGATTGATGAAATCATTATAGACATTTCCCACCACAAAATGATTCAGCCATGAGGCAAAGACACCTAAAAATAAACTCGCAGAGAAGGCAAATTCAAGAATCAAGAAGGAATTTCAATGTTCCTCTGCACTGAAAAAGCACTGGACAAAGAGGCCTTTCCAGTTCCTATCATGTTAGGAAGAAATTATACAATCCGGATACCATCATTTAACCAGATTAGGTCTCTGTTTTCTTATGTTAAAGGCAAGGTTATATGATCAAGTGGTCTCTAAAGTGCTTTCTAACATAAAAGGGCCACAGGCCAGTGTCCTCCTCACATGTTTCTCAAATATTATGAGATTATCAAAGGAAAATTCTTAAGAAAAATTATCAATGCCACATTCGGTTTCAGGAGTTGATAAAGAATCACCAAAATTTTAAACTATAAAGATTTTTTTTAATGAGAAAAGTGAATCTTTCAATAAATGAAACAGAGTCTGAACCCAATAGTGAGACCTCTCCAAAAATTTCATTAGTAACATGGAAACCCTTCTTCTTTTTTTTTTTTATATATTTTACTTTATTTTTTATTTTTTAATTAATTATTATTTTTTAGTTTGTTTTGCTTTATAATACTGTATTCGTTTTGCTATACATTGACATGAATCAGCCACGAGTACACATGAACTCCCAATCCCGACCCCCACCTCCCCTCTCCCGCCCCACACCCTCTCTCTGGATTCAGGATATTTTTATATTATAGGAAAACATACAGCTGTAAATACACAGTTGTTATAATACACAGTGCAAAATTCTAGTAATAAAGGAAACAAGTCAAGTTACATAGTAAAAAGGAAACTAAACTGTCTTATTTTGGACTAGTTACATAAATCATCTACTGTATTTTTAATCAAGAATAATATTTTTTACTAAGATGTTTGTACCATGAACTCTTTGNAATAGATGTTTTTCTGGAACTCTCTTGCTTTTTCCATGATCCAGCGGATGTTGGCAATTTGATCTCTGGTTCCTCTGCCTTTTCTAAAACTAGCTTGAACATCAGGGAGTTCACGGTTCACATATTGCTGAAGTCTGGCTTGGAGAATTTTGAGCATTACTTTACTAGCATGTGAGATGAGTGCAATTGTGTGGTAGTTTGAGCATTCTTTGGCATTGCCTTTTTTTGGAGTTACTAGCCCATATGCCTCAACTGGAGAGTCCATATACCATTACCAAAATACAATGCAGCCAAAAGAATAAACAAATATTTTAAAAAATTATTTAGGTCTTCACTTAAGATTAATGCACTCTATTATATATGTGGTTACAAACATAATTTTGTAGCAATTTAAAAATATTTATTTATTTATTTGGCTGTGCTGGGTCTTAGTTGCAGAGTGTGGGATCTAGTTCCCTGACCAGAGATCAAACCAGAGCCCCCTACACTGGAACGGGGGAGTCTTAGACACTAAACCACCAAGGAAGTAGCCAGATATAACTTTGAAAAGTACAACTCTAAAGTTAATAGAAAAAGTGTAAAAGAATTTTTTTTTTTACCTTAGAAGGAGGGAAATGGTTTTAAAACTCAGAAACAAAAATGTATCTACATAAAAACAAGGATTTATATCCAATTAAAGATACAAGAGACAAAGTCAATGGCAGAGTCTACATAGAAATTTACCACATCTAATACCCACAGAGGATAATTATCAAGTATATATGTAGAATTTCTGCAATCAGTATAACTAAGACCACAAAGAAAAATGGAAAAGTAGTATTAAGAGGCAATTGAATTGCTAAATGGGACATAAAGAAATGCTCAAGGTCACAAGTAATTAGTGAAACATAAAACAATGAAATGCCACTTTTTAATCCACTGGGACAGCAACAAGGAAATATAAAGTACTATAATACCAAGTATTTATCAATACAAGTATATGGGAAGAACTATGCTCTTGTGTACTTATGAAAGCATAACCTTATTCAACTCTTTTGGAAAATAATCTGTTAGTACTTAGCAAAAGCAAATGGTGCTTTCATACTATAAGGCAGAGCTCCCAGTCCTAGGTCTGCAATTCAGAGCAAAATCTTCATAGTTTTCTTTTAGAGGAAAGTAGAAGGGAAATAACTAAGACCACAAAGAAAAATGGAAAAGTAGTATTAAGAGGCAATTGAATTGCTAAATGGGACATAAAGAAATGCTCAAGGTCACAAGTAATTAGTGAAACATAAAACAATGAAATGCCACTTTTTAATCCACTGGGACAGCAACAAGGAAATATAAAGTACTATAATACCAAGTATTTATCAATACAAGTATATGGGAAGAACTATGCTCTTGTGTACTTATGAAAGCATAACCTTATTCAACTCTTTTGGAAAATAATCTGTTAGTACTTAGCAAAAGCAAATGGTGCTTTCATACTATAAGGCAGAGCTCCCAGTCCTAGGTCTGCAATTCAGAGCAAAATCTTCATAGTTTTCTTTTAGAGGAAAGTAGAAGGGAACCCAGGTATCTATCATTAGAACAGTGGAAGGTCTGGAGGAGCAGTGGAAAAGACAAAAGTAATAAATTCACCTTTTGGAACACTGCTGCTGCTGCTAAGTCGCTTCAGTCGTGTCCGACTCTGTGCGACCCCATAGATGGCAGCCCACCAGGCTCCCCTGTCCCAGGGATTCTCCAGGCAAGAGGCAGTTAAAAGCAACAATCTCAATGTATCTATGCAATAAGAACAGATCTGGAAAACAGGGTTGTGTGAAAAAGGCAGCGACCTAATGAAATTCACAGCATAATGACATTGATGTAAATTAAAAACCCACACATATGCCATTTCTGACCAAAACACAGTAACTAGGGGACAAGCCATCTCACTGTAACCAACTATAAAATTGAAAAAATATATAAGATATTCATCTTCAGGTAAAGGAAAAGAAAAAGACAGTGTCAGACTGGTTCCTGAGAGAAAAGGAACTTACAAAGTGAGCCTTATGGTTGGTTGTCCACCTATCTGTCTGAAGATAGTTCTTTTTTTTTAATTAAAAATTGTTTATTGACGTATACTTAAATTACAATGTTGTGGTAATTACTGCTGTACAGCAAAGTCACTCAGTTACACATATACATTTGTGGTGGTTTAGTCGCTAAGCCATGTCAGACTCTGTGACCCTATGGACTGTAGCCTGCAAGATTCCTGTCTGTGGGATTTCCCAGGCAAGAATACTGGAGTGGGTTGCCATTTCCTTCTCTAGAAGATCTTCCAGACCCAGAAATCGAATCCACATCTCCTGCACTGCAGGCAGTCTCCTTCATTGCAGGCAGATTCTTTACCACTGAACCACTGCCCATGTATATATACACGCATTCTTTTTCATATTCTTTTCCATTATGGTTTATCACAGGATGTTGGACATAGTTCTCTGTGCTATACAGCAGGACCTTGTTTACCCATTCTATATATACCAGTTTGCATCTGCTAATCCCAAACTCCCAATCCAACCCCCAACCCCCTTGGCAACCACCAGTCTATTCTGTCTGAAGATAATTCTTAATTACAGCTTAAAGAAGAGGGTTCTGGCAGAACACAGGGATCCTGCTGATCTAAGAATTCAGAGATTAGAGCTCAGGCCAGGAGAAATTGCTGGAATCTTTGGGGTTTCCAGAAGAGATTTCCCAGAAGCGGGAGCTGTGTACAGGTGAGCCACAGAAGTCTGGGTAGTGATGGTCTCCCATGAGAACATGGCTGAGGGTTTTGCTGTATGCACATAGAGCGAAAGCATCCAAGGCTTGCCAAATAGAAGCTACCAGGAGCTAGAGAATGGACCGGAGATGGTAGAGACCAAGTTGTCTGGGAGTCACTGGAGTTCCAACCGTGACAGGGTAAAGAGATCCCGTTAAACATCCCTGGACTTCAGCAGAGACACTAGGATATCTGCACCTTAGCCATAAGGCCCATATCTTAAAGAAAAAGCTCTGCTAGATTCAAACTTGATAAAATCTGAAAACAAACTCTCAAAAATAACCCAATATGTTTTTAGAAAATACACATAGAAGAGTTTAGCATAAAGGGGTGTCATGTAAGCTGTTCTTATCTTATGAGACAGATTGCATGTTGCCTATGGAATGTGTATGTTTCTAAACAAACTCGCTTTCTCTTAAAAAATAAAAAATAGGGGGCTTCCCTGTGGCTCAGTGGTAAAGAATCCATCTGTTGATGCAGAAGACACGGGTTCAGTCCCTGATCTGCGAAGATCACACATGCTGTGGAGCAGCTAAGCCGGTGTACCGGCTACAACTACAGAGCCTGTGATCTAGAGCCCGGGAGCCACGACTACTGAAGCCCGTGCACTGGAACTAGAAAGCACCTCCTGCTCACTGCAACTGGAGAAAAAGCCTGTGCACAAAGACCCTCACACAGCCAAAATAAATAAATAATCAACAAAACTATAAAAAACTGAAAAATAAAGGGGTATCATGTCTGCACTTTATGGTCAAAAAAGAAACACAGGCAAAGAGAATGATAAAGCTAACCTGGTGAAATGTTAACATTTGAGAAGTCAGGGTAAAGGGTATATGGGAATTTTTGTACTTTTTAAAAAAAAAGTCTGAAAACTAAAATTAAAAATAATAAAGAAATATTCAAAACTAAAAATTCAAAAAATATAAAAATAATGAAACAATATCCCATATTGTCACATTTTTTCCCTTCTAAGCAACAGAAATTTATTTTCTCACAGTTCTGGAGGCTAAAATTCTAACAGCAAGGCGTCAGCAGGTTTGGTTTCTCCTGTGGCTTCTCTCCTTGGCTTGGACATGGCTAGCTTCTCACTGTCTTCACATGGTGCTTCCTCCGTGGATCCTGTGTTCCTGGAGTCTCTTTTTGTGTGTGTCCTAATCTCTCCTTATAAGGACACCAGTCAAGTTGGATTAGGTCCTAATGGCTTCACTTTAACTTCACCTCTTTTAAGGCCCTATTTCCAGATATAGTCACATTCTGGTAGTTAAAGCTTCATCACATGAATTTTGGGAGGACACTGTTTAGCCTTTAACATCTTCTGTCCTTCTTTCTTTCCTAATTCCTCTTTGTTCTTCAAATATTAAAAAAATTAAAACCATCTATGATTGTGGACTTCTAAATTTTCTCTTGTAATTATATCAGTTGGCTTGCATTAGATATTTGGGGCTAAGCTATTTACTGGGGACTGAAACTTTTACCATTATGAAATGATTGTCTTTAGCTCAGTAACTTTCTTTTCATTAAAGTCTATTTTATCTGACATTTAAAAATATCCACTCACAAAAAATAGTATTTTATGTTTTACAAGCATAATAATTACTCAAGGATACATATAAAACATATTAAAATGGTTGCCCATGGAAGGGAAAGAGATGTTAATGAGAGTCACAGACAAAGGGGAATAAAAGAAGGGAATCCAGCAAGGACCATTGATAATAAATGTGCCAGGAGTTGAGATTATAATTAACTTAAGTCTCCACATCTGAGATCCAAAAGCTGGGAGGAAAAGAAGGAAAAAAGTAAGGCTAGAAAGATGGAAGGAAGGACTATATAGGTCAAAATTATTAATTTTCAAGGGGTCCAGGAGGATTTTCAGATTACTACATATCATGATCCCTGAACTTGGAGGATAAGAGATACCACTTTAAATGCAGTTAGAATGAAGAGCATTCCAGGAAGAAGGCATAGCAGGTATGGGGACAGAATAATGAGAGTGCATGGCGTTTGAGAGTGGAAAGGGGAGGACAATCATGAGAGATGAATTCAGAAAGCTCAGCTAGTGCCAAAATGTAAAAGTATCATGTTAGAATTTGTGCTTTACAAGTGAAAAGTAATTTTTAGGGCAGTACTTTAGAGTGGTTGCAAAGCTCAGATTTGAATTTAAAAGCCTTGGATTTGAATCTGAACCATACCACAAGGCAGGTGTATGACATTGAGCAAGTTATTTACTCTCAATGAGACTCAGTTTCTCATTTGACTAGACAGCCATTGGTTGGCAAAGTAATGTCTGTTCTTTTTAATATGCTGTCTAGGTTGGTCATAGCTTTTCTTCCAAGGATCAAGCATCTTTTAATTTCATGGCTGCAGTCACATCTGCAGTGATTTTGGAGTTCAAGAAAGTAAAATCCATCACTGTTTCTATGCAGTGTACTATTCCGCATGGACACCTTCCTATAGTACGTCCTATGGGCGCTTGGCGTATAGCACAGTATGTACTTGGCATATAGTACACCTTTAGGACACGATAGCTATTATTTGTGTGGATGTGTGATCTTCATCGTCGTATCACCATGCTTTATTATCTGAACCAGAGAATTGCCTGTGTTTTAGAAAGATTATTCTGGTAATAATGAGTTGACCTGGAAGGAGTGAGGCTAAGAGCAGATAAATCAGACAAAATGAGTTGTAGTAGTTGAGATGAGAGATGATTAGGATCTAAGTGTTGCTATAGAGCGATACTTCAGGAAGTAAATTCCTGAGTCTTTCCTATACTTCTTGTGCACCACTTCAAATCCTCTTAGTTTTAGCTGTAGTGACCAATTCTGTGTGCTTTCAACCACCTTCATGCAGGTGTAGTTTGACAAAGTCTCATTTCAGGCATGTAATTTACCTCTCACTTCCTGTCCGAGGATGTCTCTGATTACATTCCTTAGGATCCAGTGGGCACCTGCTCAGGTATTCCCACATCATAACCCAAAAGTGCCCAGAGAAGTTTAAGCCTTGTGGGGACACCGTAAGCAATGAGAGCAGGAAAAAAAAAACAAAACGAAGAAGTTTCTCGCTTTCTTCCCTCAGGTGGATAGTACTGAGATATCTTTCCTATAACTCCTGAGACAGTTTCACAGAATCTAGCATCCCGTCGTCCAGAACAATAGCTAACTGCAGAGCCCCCTTTATAATGGCTTCTTTCTCTTTCCTTGTTTTAACCCTTGTTGTCCCTTACTTTTGCCCTCTGGGATTGTGCTCTGAAATAATCGTGTATGCCTTTGCCTTAAGCTCTGCTCTTAGGACAATCCAGCCTAAGAACAGCGATGCATTAAATGGTCTTAGAGGGCAGAACTTTGGGAAAGAATTGAATCACCTAACGAGGACTTCATACTGTTGAAAACTGGGTAGTGATACCTCTGACCTCCTTGGGATCACATTTACTAAGACTCTCACCTGTGGTTGATTGGGATGAGGTGCAGGTGAAAGGGAGGTGTTTGTTATATCTACAGCGGCTGTGACACTTAAAAGAGTTTGGGGCAATGATGATTATGAAGAGTGTGGAAGGACTTCATTTTTTATTAGCATTGTAAGACTTAAAGAAAAAATGAAAAGGACAAACCTCTGTTAGCCTTGACAACTTATCTAAGCTTTGAACACAGGAGGACCTCTGTGATACATTTCAGTAGACTCTAAACACCTGAAATAATAGAGCAGTCTGTGCTGAAAACTGGGCCTAGGTTCTCATCAGAAGGGTAACAATGTTTCAAAGCTGCCACAGATGTCTTAAGTCAGTCAGTCCCTGATAAGAAGAAGGTGGGGCACTAAATCTGGGATAGTATCACCTCACATGGGTCAGAATGGTCATCATCCGAAAGCTGACAAACAATAAATGCTGGAGAGAGTGTGGAAAAAAGGGAACCCTCCTACGTGGAATGTAAATTGGTGCACCCACTATGGAAAACAGTATGGAAATTTCTCAAAAAACTAAAAATAGAATTACCATATGATCCAGCAATCCCACTTCTGGGCATATACTCAGAGAAAATGGTTATTCAAAAAGACACAGGTACTCCAATGTTCACTGAAGTGCTATTTACAATAGCCAGGACACAGAAGCAATCTAAATGTCCATCAGCAGAAGGATGGATAAAGAAGATGTGGTAGATGTAAACATATATACAATGGAATATTACTCAGCCATAAAAAGGAACAAAATGCTGCCCATTGCAGAAATGTGGATAGACCCAGAAACTGTCATACAGAGTGAAGTCAGAAAGAGAAAAATATCGTATAATATCATTTATATGTGGAATCTAGAAAAACGGTATAGATGAATGTATCTGCAAAGCAGAATAGAGACATAGATGTAGTGAACAAACTTAAGGACACCAAGGGGAGCAGGAGAGGCGGGATGAATGGGGAGATTGGACTGACATATATACACCGCTGTGTATAAGACAGAAAGCTAATGGGAACTGTCCTCATAGCACAGGAAACGCTACTCAGTGCTCTGTGGTGACCTACATGTGAAGGAAATCTAAAAAAGAAGGTATATATGCATACATATAGCTGATTCACTTTGCTGTACAGCAGACACTAACAAAACATTGTAAAGCAACCATACTACAATAAAAATTAATAAAAAAAGAAAACTGGGATAAAGATATTTAAATGGACAACAGGAGAACTTTGAACCCCTGGATTCTCTTAAGTCCTCCAGCTTAGCAGACACCCTTCCTTCCTGTAGCTAAAGGGAAGAAACCTCCCCTCCCCTGAGGACCCTGAGAAGATTTAACCTGAGCAGATGCCTCATAAGAGGACTTGTCCTTCTTAAGATCTATCCTTGTCACCCCTCATTGCTCTGGGCTCATAATACTAATAGCCAGGGTTAGGTCCCAGGAGGAAAAACATTCTTTCTGCTCCAAGAAAAAATAAATTACACAGCAAAAGAACTCTAAGACTTGGCTAGTATGTCATGACTAAAACCAAAAGAGCTTATCTTGAGAGAGTTAGAGCAAAGGAGTGGACTATTAAACCAAATAGGTGAGAATTTACTGACATGGAGATACTCACCCAAGACTCAGATTCAGCTCTCTGGCAGGAGCACACTTGGAGCTGGTCCTAATATCCTGCCAGGGATGGCTCTTTTGAAGCTTGAATACAAGGAACTGTCAACACATCAACACAGCTTCTAGCAATTAGTAAATGGTTATGGCTATATAGAAAGTAAAGGCCTAAACCATCTTGTCTTTAATGGAAAAGACATTAGTACCCATTTAGTGTCTTGCCCCAAGGCTGTTTTATTTAATTCTCCTGCTTTGTCACTGTATACATAGTCTGCGGTGACCTTGGTCTCTTAACATTCTATAGAACATCACCGTAGTCAGAACATCATACTAATTGGATCTGGTGAGCAGGAGTATTAAATACTCCCCAAAGCCCTAGTAATCATATGTAGGCCGTGTAAACTCATGAAAATTTAAAACTACCAAGTTGGTGAAGTGTTTAGTGAGCCAATGATTTGTGGCATCCCTTAAAAGTTAAAGGACTAGTTGTTTCACCTTGTACTAGGAAAGAAGGCAAAAGAAACTATGCTTGCTGGACCTCTTTCAATTATGAGAGCCGCATAAGCCACTTTGGAAATACTGCTTTACCCATTTATTGAGTATCTAGGAAAGCTCCTACTTTTGAGTGAGACTAAGAGCAAGACTCTTGAGAGTCCCTTGGACTGCAAGGAGATCCAACCAGTCCATTCTGAAGGAGATCAGCCCTGGGATTTCTTTGGAAGGACTGATGCTAAAGCTGACACTCCAGCATTTTGGCTACCTCATGAGAAGAGTTGACTCACTGGAAAAGACTCTGATGCTGGGAGGGATTGGGGGCAGAGAAGAGGATGACAGAGGATGAGATGGCTGGATGGCATCACTGACTCGATGGACGTGAGTCTGAGTGAACTCCGGGAGTTGGTGATGGACAGGGAGGCCTGGCACGCTGTGATTCATGGGGTCGCAAAGCGTCGGACACAACTGAGCGACTGAACCGAACTGAAGAGCAAGAAGGAAAGTTATGATCAACCTAGATAGCATATTCAAAAGCAGAGACATTACTTTGCCAACAAAGGTCCATTTAGTCAGGGGTATGGTTTTTCCAGTGGTCATGTATGGATGTGAGAGTTGGACTGTGAAGAAAGCTGAGCACTGAAGAATTGATGCTTTTGAACTGTGGTGTTGGAGAAGGCTCTTGAGAGTCCCTTGGACTGCAAGGAGATCCAACCAGTCCATTCTAAAGATCAGTCCTGGGTGTTCATTGGAAGGACTGATGCTGAAGCTGAAAGTCCAATACTTTGGCCACCTCATGCAGAGTTGACTCATTGGAAAAGACCCTGATGCTGGAAGGGATTGGGGACAGGAGAAGAAGGGGATGACAGAGGATGAAATGGCTGGATGGCATCACCAACTCGATGGACATGGGTTGGGTGAACTCCGGGAGTTGGTGATGGACAGGGAAGCCTGGTGTGCTGCAGTTCATGGAGTCTCAAAGAGTCAGACACAACTGAGAGACTGAACTGAACTGAACTGAAGAGCAAGAGAGGGACCCGCTACTGAGGTCCAAGCAACTGTATGCTTTGTAGCAAGTCCAAGCAACAGAGCAAGCTATTCTGCCACTTGGGTCATATGACTCAGTAGATGTGATATGCCAGAGGTATCCATGGCAGGTAAAAGCAGTATAAATGTCTCTTGCAAGCTCAAAAAAGAGAGTTGCCACATCATTCTAGGGTTCTAGATCTGGTGTTGGAGAACTATGGCTCGTGGGTCAAATTCAGCTTGGTTTTGTTGTTATGGTGGTTCAGTTTTGGTTTGTTTGGATGACTCAAGGTTTTTAAATCTGAGTGATTTGGAGAGTGGTAACGCCATTAGAAAAAATCAGTAATGAAGTAGTAGGAACTGTCAATTGAAAATATTTCAGGGCTACTGAAAATATTTCATTTAAAATATCTGGGTATACCAATGTTCATTGCGGCACTGTTTATAATAGCCAGGACATGGAAGCAACCTAGATGCCCATCAGCAGATGAATGGATAAGAAAGCTGTGGTACATATACACAATGGAGTATTACTCAGCTATTAAAAAGAATACATTTGAATCAGTTCTAATGAGGTGGATGACGCTGGAGCTGATTATACAGAGTGAAGTAAGCCAGAAAGAAAAACACCAATACAGTATACTCACACATATATATGGAATTTAGAATGATGGTAATGATAAACCTGTACGCAAGACAGCAAAAGAGACACAGATGTATAGAACGGCCTTTTGGACTCTGTAGGAGAAGGAGAGGGTGGGATTGGTTGGCAGAGTGGCAATGTAACATCTGTGATATCATAAGTGTAACGAATCGCCAGTCCAGGTTTGATGCAGGATGCAGGGTGCTTGGGACTGATGCATGGGGATAATCCAGAGAGAGGGTGTGAGGCGGGAGGGGGGAGGTGGGGGTCGGGATTGGGAGATCATGTACACTCGTGGCTGATCCATGTCGATGTGTAGCAAAACAAATACAGTATTGTAAAGCAAAACAAACTAAAAAAATAAAAANGTGCATGTGTGTGTGTGTTTTCATATAAGTGCATTGCCTGTGCGCATGCATATGTGTGTACCCATGAATGTCATTAAGGAATAGGTGTCTTTAAACAAAAGGCTCGTGGGGCAGGGGGGGAGGTGGGGGTCGGGATTGGGAGTTCATGTACACTCGTGGCTGATTCATGTCGATGTGTAGCAAAATGAATACAGTATTGTAAAGCAAAACAAACTAAAAAATAAAAATTAATTATAAAAAAAAATAAATTCAGCTACAGAGCTATGCATCTAGGGCATTTTTAAAAGGGCTTTAGATACATGGGCCCCTTCTGTTTTTGGAGGCTCTTAATTTATTAAAGAAATTAAAAATGCCAAAATAGTTATAATACTTGAAGAATAATGTGTCTACAGTTAATAACTTAATACTTTCAATACAGAAATATAGTGCAACATAATTATGCTATTTAAAAGATAATTACATTTCCCAAAGTTATATATTCATAATTCATGATGGAGTTATGGGACACAGCATTAAAATGTAGGATGAAAGTCACTGTCTTTCTATGTGTTCAGTGTACCCTATTTGGACACCAATATTTGAGGCCCTTCACAAATATGGACCTCAAATAAATGGTCCGAGATCCTCATTTGGACAGAGCTGGGCCAACCTACTTGGCCCAAGAAAATACTTCACAAATAGACCTCAGACTAAGTTGGCAAGTAATGATACTATTTGTAAGACATTTCTGTCCCCTCTCATCAATTATCCTTCTGAGAAACATTTTTAGTAGCATATTTTCAGTGTTTATCAAACCAGTTCAGTCAGTTCAGTCGCTCAGTCATACCTGACTCTTTGCAATCCCATGGACCGCAGCACACCAGTCTTCCCTGTCCATCACCAACTCCTGGAACTTGCTCAAACTCACGCCCATTGAGTTGGTGATGCCATCCAACCATTTCATCCTCTGTTGCCCCCTTCTCCTCCTGCCTTCAGTCTTTCTCAGCATCAGGATCTTTTCCAATAAATTATTTCTATGCATCAGATGGCCAAAGTATTGGAGTTTCAGCTTCAGCATCAGTCCTTCCAATGATTAACCCCAATGTTCATTGCGGCACTGTTTATAATAGCCAGGACATGGAAGCAACCTAGATGTCCATCAGCAGATGAATGGATAAGAAAGCTGTGGTACATATACACAATGGAGTATTACTCAGCTATTAAAAAGAATACATTTGAATCAGTTCTAATGAGGTGGATGACGCTGGAGCTGATTATACAGAGTGAAGTAAGCCAGAAAGAAAAACACCAATACAGTATACTCACACATATATATGGAATTTAGAATGATGGTAATGATAAACCTGTACGCAAGACACAAAAGAGACACAGATGTATAGAACGGCCTTTTGGACTCTGTAGGAGAAGGAGAGGGTGGGATAGGTTGGCAGAGTGGCAATGTAACATCTGTGATATCATAAGTGTAACGAATCGCCAGTCCAGGTTTGATGCAGGATGCAGGGTGCTTGGGACTGATGCATGGGGATAATCCAGAGAGAGGGTGTGGGGCGGGAGGGGGGAGGTGGGAGTCGGGATTGGGAGATCATGTACACTCGTGGCTGATCCATGTCGATGTGTAGCAAAACAAATACAGTATTGTAAAGCAAAACAAACTAAAAAAATAAAAATTAAAAAAAAAAATATCTGGGTATATTCTTGTGATCCCCAGTGCATAGGACGTGATGCTGCCCTATATATATCAAGTAAAACTATGTACAAACCAGTTCAGGCTCAATGGCCATGTTCTTTTCTTTTCTTTTTAAATTGGAGTATAATTACTTTACAATGTTGTGTTGGTTTCTGTTGTACAACAGAGTGAATTAGCTATAATTTCCTCCCCCTTTAGCCTCTCTCCCACCCTCAAAGCCATGTTCTTAAAAATAACTGACACCATGAACAAACTAAGACTGAGAAATAAATAGGGAGAAGAGAGGTAATGTATCAGTACAAGCAAAGAATTAAGCATCTATTCTATGAATGATTTTATGTTTAGCTCTGCTGTGAAGGGTAACAGTGATAAAATAGTCAATGTATTTACTTTAAGGTACTCATAATTTGATAGAGGTGATATTTTTCTGTAACAGAGTTGGGAGTGAGAAATAGTCTTAGAAAGTGAAAGTGTAATTTGCTCGATCATGTCTGACTCTTTGCAACCCCATGGACTGTAGCTGGCCAGAATCCTGTGTCCATGGAATTCTCCAGGCAAGAATATTGGAGTGGGTAGCCCCTTCTCCAGGGAATCTTCCCAACCCAGGGATTAAACTCCGATCTCCCGCATTGCAGGCAGATTCTTCACTGTCTGAGCCACCAGGGAAGCCTGATAAAGGTGATGTTTTTCTGAACAGAGCTGGGAGAGAGACATATTTTTCAGAGAAGTAGAAATGGGAACTCCAAGGAGAGAGAAAAGCATTACTTGCCGCTAAGATTCAGGATGGAGGAGGTGGAGTCTGAGCTGAACTCTGTACGTGACACTGAATCATGAAAGAAGGAGACCGTGGGAGCAGAATGTTGTAGACAGAGGCTATGGCAGGGGGATGGCAATGGGATAGCTTGATTTGGAGTAGCTGGTAGTTAGGATCTTTGGTTGCAAAGATCACATTATCTTAAGTGATAGAGTTCTCCAAGGCAATGTGGAAGAATAAAGAAGACAGGAATCTCAGTCACATAGGACTAAGACCCTGTGGGGGATTAAATTCTGTCTGGGAACTGGAAGGTTATACTAGATCCAAGGCAGCTCAAGGAAACATGTACTTTTTCTGGGCCCCTTTCTAAGGGTCTGCCACAGACCAGGTAGGGACACTCTCCCTCTATCTGGTGCTCCTGCTAACACTGCTTCTCATTTTGTTTCTGCATATTCAAGAACTTCTGTCTACTCCTGGCTTCCACTGTGTTATAATATCTAGTTACAGCTTTTTCTCTGTATGTTTTTCATCTTCTGATCCTGCCGTTAACTAATTATCTGTCTGGGTCTCAAATTCAATCTTTGCAAGAGAAAATTTGATTGATCTGGTTAATTATTGTCATTCCTATTGAATATCTCTCTTGGGCAGTGGGACAGACTATGAATAGACTGGTCAATTGGGTGTGTCAAAGTTGACAGAGCCCAGTGGCATAGAACAAAGTGACCTCAGAGCTGTGGGAGCAGAAGGCACTGCTCCAAAAGTGGTAATATCAAGTGAAGCAACTTTGCCTGATCCTAGGTATAGCAAAGAAAAATAAACCTGAGACAATACAATGATGGCCATAAGTGCCAAAATGAGTCATTTAGATTTATTTGACTAGGCCAGTTGTTCTCAGTTTTATCAGACATCTTCTTGTAATGTCTTCTATGCTATTATTAAATGAGGATTATAAATACTATAACTAAATACACATATTTTTGGAGAATCAATATAGTGCTTTAATACAAGGAAGAAATAAAAGGAAAGTGATATAACAAAATAATGTATATTTCAATATGCAGTTTCTCATGGAACAGCTACACTAGAAATCATAAAGCAGTGGTCAGATGCTTGCAGCAATACAAGACAAAATTATCCCTGTTCTGGCTACAATTCAGACTGATCTAAGTGCATTGTGTTGGTGGATGAGATGCCATCAACAATAATGCAAGCAATAACGCTAATTTTTAAAAATGGTATCATCAACCCTAGCACAGTGCCCAGAACTCATTTAGCATTTTTTGAGATGAAAAACTAATTGTTTTGAAAGCAAAAGAGATCCATTCAAGATTTTTTAAAAAGTACCTAGATCAGAACAATCTTCAGGAAGATTTTGTTTTTCTAATGAGGAAGATTACATTTTTAAAAAATTTTTATTTATTTATTTTGGCTATGCCGGGTTTTTGTTGCTGCACACAGGCTTTCTCTAGTTGCAGCAAGAGGAGGTTACTCTTTAGTTTCAGCGCATGGGCTTCTCATTGTGGTGGTTCTCTTGCAGGCTCAGTAGTTGTGGCACATGGGCTTAGGTGCCCTACAGCATGTGGGATATTCCTGGACCAGTGATTGAACTTGTGTCCCCTGCACTGGCAGGTGGATTCTTAACCACTAGATCACCAGGGAAGCCCTTCATGAAGATTTAAGGCCTTAAAAGATAATAAGCTTCAAGGTCTGGGTTGTTTCCATAGTTGGCTCATTGGGAAGATCCCCTGGAAGAGGACATGGCAACTCACTCCATTATTCCGGCCTGGAAAATCCCAAGGACAGAGGAGCCTGGTGGGCTACAGTCCACAGGGTCACAAAGAGTCAGACACAATTGAAGTGACTTAGCATGCACACCCATTCCTACCCCAGTGCTTTAATAATAGGTACTCAATACTTGATTTTGAATTGAATTGATTTGAATCAAATAATTTCTCCAGCAAAGTGCACCCACAGGGCCCTTTATATAACATTATCTTTGGGCAGAACTCCAGAAAAGTAGTGTTGTGGAAGAATTTCCCTCACCACAGGGCCCAAAGTCAATCCTACCTCTATTTCATATGTGCAAGACTCTGGAGTCTGAAATAGAAATGTTTTAGGTTGAGCTCTGTTGCAAAGAAAGCTACATTCTGTCAGATCATCTCAAGATTCAGTAGCAACAAGTACCAGGACCAATAATTACAGAAGTCTTTAACAAAAATCTTTTCTGTGTAGCTGGCACACAATGTGTTTCAAACTTTATTTGCCTGTTGAGGAAAGTCTTAATCAACAAGAGTAGTGCCCAACACATGATAACCATTTAATGAATATATGTTGAATGAATGAATGAATAGCAGTAGTTGAGAACAATGCCTAAGACAGAAAAATGAAAAAGGAAATTCTAGTGTGTTTTACAACAGAATCACATCTGGGACTTACTACTAGTTTCCAGTTTGAAGAACCATCAAACTGTCTGACTCAAAGCAAGCATTCAGGCTACATAAAATTATGATGAAAAAGTAAGCAATATGTGTGCACAGTGACAAAGTAGTGCAGAGGAGTCTAAAATGAAACGTAACAGCTTCTTGATTGTCTTCTCTCCCACCTTCAGTCTTTACCCCAGATAGGTCCAACTTTCTAAAAGTAAAACTGTTTGAAAGATCTGGACTTCCCTGGTGGTACAGTGGATAAAAGTCTGCCTGCCAGTGCAGGGAACATGAGTTCGATCCCTGGTCTGGGAAGATTTCACATACTGAGGAGCAACAAAGCCTGTGTGTCACAAGTACTGAGAACCTGTGCTCTGGAACCCATGAGTTGAAACTACTGAGCCCGTGTGCCTAGAGTCTGTGCTCTGCGAGAGCAGCCTGTGCACCACAATGAAAAGTAGCCCCTGCTGTCCACAACTATAGAAAGCCTGGATGCAGCAACAAAGACCCAGCACGACCAAAAACTAAACTAAGAAAAAAAACCTTAAAAAAAGAGCAGATGACATTATGTACCTATTTTCGCTTTATCAGTTTTCTCTCTGAAACTACTGATTTGAAGACTTAACACATGGAGTTGATTTTCAAAGGCTAGGGAAAGTTTGTAAGGAAACACTTCTACCATTTCAGCTTTGGTAGCCATGGCAGATGTTGCCGGTCATTAGTATCGAGCCATTGCTCTCTCCTTAATAGCAAAAACACAATACTATTTAAAGTAAATACTTACTGAGTATTATGTTCAGGCATTTTAAGCACTCACATTGCAAATATGATCTCATTTCATTCTCACAACTTATTTATGAACTATGTACTATTATTATCCCCATCTTTCTGATGAGAAAACTGAGACTGAAGTTAAATAACATGTTCTGAGTCATACAGAAGACAGTAAACAGTGGCAATTTAACACAAACTTGCTTGATGAAAAGCTGAAAATGTCTCATAACACAACTTTGAATCCCCCTTCTGTCAGACTCCTGGAAAGTCTTGTCTTTTAAAATGTATACTGAACAACATTAAAAAAATGCTGTGATGATTCAAGTGGGATAAAATATCAAAAGACTATTTGGGGAAATGAGGCCAACTCTTAAAAAGAAAATAAATTTTCCTGTAAGGCAACGGTTGGCAGCCACTTTTCCTCATAAGTTTCCTCATTTTGCCCAGTGAGAATGTTTTCGGATGGAGGACAGATTGACAATCAGAAATGAGAGCAGTCAACATCCTACAGTCAACAAAACAACCTACAAGCATAGCAACAGGATAGTTTACGTGGTAAGCATAATGCAGTAATTTAAAATAATGATCCTGAAGGTCTGTGCGACAAGGGCCAACGTTCACATAACATTACCTGAAAACGGTAAAATAGAAAGTGACAGCTCTGATGCAGCTATGTGAAAAACCCCTTCTTTATGAACAGTAATGTAAAGAGAGAAGCAGAAGTAATTGTGGTTTCTGGTTGATGGACTGTAATTAGGTGTCATTCCCCTCCCCCGCAGCAATTTCTATGGTGTCATCTTTTAACTAAAAAATAAACAAGGAACAATAAACATCATTATACTAAAATGGGTTCTGGCTTCAGCACTGCACAAGTGGGGAGAAACTGGAGACTTTCAGATCACGTTTATCAGGGATCTCTGGAGTTCCCTCTGGCATGCTCCCACCGTGTTGGGATGTCATCTCCGAAACCGAGGTTCATTTTCTCTTGGCATTCTGGAAGTTCTTCTCTTGCATCAAAAAGAAAAGAAAAGAAAAGAAAAAGTGAGTGTTTTGTTTTCATTATTATTTACTAAACTTGGGAACTGAGTCGCAAATCAGTTTTGGTTCTGGGCAAGTTCCTTTGATCTTCAACATCCACTCAGTCTATGAGACACAGGTCAGGAGCTTCCACTGAAACCTGCACACAGCATCTGTTGTTTGGGGCCTCCTGAAGATGTCAAATTTCCGTCTCAGATTCCAATCTCAGGGCAGGATCACGGAAAACCTGCGCCTAATCTCTGCGGAGCCGAGGTGCGGGGAGGGCCTGGGATCTACTATCCGCAGCCCTAGGGGAAGGGCTGTCGGGACGCAGCGCTCGGGAGCCGCAAGCGCGGAGGTCGTGGAGCCACGCGGCTGCCCTCCGCACCGACATCCGCGGGCGTCACCTGCGCTGACTCATCGCTTCGGGTCAGCTGGGGTTCCCGACAGTTCCGCAGGTGCGGCCGCCGAGCGTCACGGCTCACTAATCTGAAGCTGCAGTCAGCGTTCCGGCCCTGCCATGACTCAGCCGCTTCCGCTCTGCGGGGCCCGGGTCAGCTCCAGCCTCCGCGGCCACGAGCCTTTTTCCCCCGGTAGGCGCCGAGCTCTAAGGTTCCGACAGGGCTCGGCAGCTTGTAAAGCAGCCCTAACTCCAGCGCCCTGCGAGGCTCCTCTCAGTGAACTGAGAAGCTCAGAACAGTCTACAGCCCGCTGTGCAGAGCTTGGGTGACAGGGCTGGGCCAGTTGAGGCTTCGGCAGCCCCACGACCTAAGTTGGAAGCTCGACATTGCCACTTGTCGGGTGGGTCACCCCTAGAGAATCATTCAATCTGGTGACTTCACTTTGCACCTGGGTGAAATAGGGCTGAGTCCACACCCACTTTGGTGCTGTTGGCCCAGCCTAGCAAATAGCGGGAACTCAGCAAATCTAACTTAGTTATTATTTCTTTTGAAATACCTTTCGGATGTAGTTCTTCCTTTCCCCGCCACTGCAACCTTCTTGCACTTCACATCTCAATGAAGGATCACCGCGGGTGACTTCCTAACTGGTTTTCCCGCATTCCCATCCGACTCTCACTCAATGACCTGGCATATTTTTAAGGCACGCTGCGTTGTGCAAGCCAATTGCCCTGCCTCAAGAAAACGTAACACCTCCTTGTTGTTTGTAGTCTTGAGTAGAAAGTCCCTTTCCTGGTATTTAAGCACTAGAATGTAGCCTGGACTACCCAGATCCTCATCCCTCCTATAAATATTTTTGCTTACTCTTCGTCCGGCATTGTGGCACAGTCCTGCGCTGTTAGGGCTGAGAGGGGAGTGTATACGTGTACTAAGAGCTCTGCTCTAAGCGCGGACAAGTCAAAGTGAAGAGAAAGTCACTCAGTCGTGCCCAACTCTTTGCGACCCCATGGACTGAAGCCTGCCAGGCTCTTCTGTCCATGGAATTCTCCAGGCAAGGATTCTGGAGTAGGTTGCCATTTCCTTCTCCAAGGAATCTTCCCGATCCAGGGACTGAACCCTGGTCTCCTGCACTGCAGGAAGATTCTTTACTGACTGAGATATCAGGGAAGCCCACGGATAAGAGAAGAAGCAACTCAGTGAGTAGAGGGGGAACAGGAAAAGATTCCCAGAGGAAGTAACATACGGAGGGTAACTGGCGGCTTGGCGGGGCTGCCAGCGCTCTGATCATAGTTACATATCAGTGTCATGGTTGGTGCAGAACCTGGAAGTCATGATGGGCTCTGAACTGTTGTTACACGATCTCTGAAGCAGCCCCTTCCGTTGATTTTTCTTGGATCCAGAAGTACTATGGAAAATAAAATTTGGGTTTTAAAATGAACATCACTTGATGAAACACAGTTGTGAGAAGTAATGGATTCCTTAAGGGAAACATCCACAACTGAGGAAGGAGTTTCCATAGAGGGTGGAATCAGCCACGGGCCTGAATGCTAGGGTAGGGTGTTTGTGAGGATTTTATAAAGCTGTATTTGAACCTGCCTCCAGTCAGTCCAAGGAAGGAGAGGGTTGTGTACTAAAACGAAGCAGCCAACTCACCAGGAGCCCACATACCTTTCTGGGTAGCTGAAAGAACTGAATTGTTAGGCACACTTGGCACACACTGCTGTGGGATTTCCCCCTGAAAAAAAGCTTTGCATGAGAAAGGGACAGGCTTTTCCAACTGATCAGAGAGAGAAGAGCAGCACAGATCTGCAAGTTGGCAGAGTGGATGCTCCAAGGGACCTCAGGGTCAAGGACATTTCAGTGACACTCTGCAGATAGCCCAGATAGCATTGATTGTACTTGGAAAGAAGACAAGAGATCAGAGAGGTGGCAAGAGGAGCATTTTACACAGGGACTTCGATTACATTTGATCTCAGGTTCTTTCTTAATTAAACATTTCCATTGTGAAACATGTTTTACTTTTTTAAAAATTATTTATCTAGGTATTTAGTTAGTTACTAAATTTTTTGACTGCGGCAGGAGGCTTGCAGAATCTTGATTCCTGAACCTCCTGCAGTGGACCAGCAGAATTTTAACCACTGGATAACCAGGGAAGTCCCAGAGAAACATTGTTTCTTTTTAAAAAGTCATTGCATTGGTACAGATTTCTTATTCTCTAGAGTTTTACAATACAGGAGTCAGAGTTCACTTTTTGACTCTGAAAATTATAGGTGTTGATCATAATATAAACATTGATTGCCATCTGTGGCTCAGACAGTAAAGAATCTGCACTGATTATTAATGTAAGTTAAAATTATGATTTAACTACTCTGGGAAGATAGGGAGGAAGAAGTGCAGTTGGGTGTGTGATGTATTTGTCACAGTTCTACATCCTCATCTACCACAACAGGAAGGCAATAGAACATGTTTAACACATAGCACATAAACACATTTTTCTTTTTAATATATGGTGGTAAATACCTGAAGCAACATGAAAAGTGGAAACTGGTTGTCTTTGGGTTATGAAGAGGAATGAGGCAGAAGATAAATGTTTTTCACTCTATCTTGTCTAGGGTATTGAAGTATTGAAATATTTTTCAATAAGTCAAGGAATATTTCCAGTGAGATATTTTTAAACTTCATTCATTTATAATGTAGTAAAAAAAAAGCATACAAACTTGTCTCAGTAATTTAATTTCTATTTGTTTATCCTAAGGTGATAAATACAGATATGAGCAGAGATTTATATATACAATAGTCATTGCAGGATTATTTATTTAAAAACTAGTAACAATATAAATGTCTAACATATGACAATAATTTAAAAAATCATGGTGCAATCATATGATGATTTTATTAAATCATAGTTTTCAGAATTATTTAATTTCATAGCAAAATGCTAATTTTAAATGAGTGAAAATAACAAAAGTATATGTCTTCAGGGAATTCCCTAGCTGTCCAGTGGTTAGGATTTGGCACTTTCATTGCCAGGGACTGTGTTCAATCCCTAGTTGGGGAACTAAAATCCAGCAGGCCTCTGGTGTGGCCTAAAAGAAAAAAGGTACATATATTCATGGCAAACAGACTGGAAGGAAGTATTATCTCTGGTAATTGGAATTATAGTATTAGGATAGAGTTAGGTTTCTTTAGGAAGCAAGTGTTGGGTTGAAGCTATAAGTGGAAAAAAGTCTTTGGGGAGTTACTCTTCTGAAAAGAAAGAGGAGGAAGCCAGATTGGGTAGATGTAGTAGTTAGATGTGGTACAAATTCTCTGCTGCCAACAGGGAGCTTTGGAGCAGATTGCCTTACTGGAGGTGTCCTGTGATCTGTGGTAAGAGCCAGGACTTTGTACCACCACTCTCCATGGTCACTGGTTTGAGTCACTCCAAGAAGAGAGTGACACAGGCTGGAAAGATAAGGATGATCAAGAAGTTAACAGATGAAGGCCATCACCTTTCCTGTAGTGGGCAAAAAGCCCTTTCTTGAGGGGGAAACTGACTAGTGCATCTCTCTATCTGCAACAAAGGGTGATTATTTAAAAATGCATATTTTGTATATTTTTATAATCTAATTTTGGCATCAAAAATGCTATATAATAAAAATTTTAAAATAGTAAGTAGACCTCAACTATAAGTTTAGGAGGGATCCTCTAAAGCACATACACTTTAGAGCATTGATTCTTTTTTCTTTTTTTTGGTCAGCTATTTTGTCTATTTAGCGGTCATGAATGTCCCTTTTGGGCTTGTAGGTTAAGTTTCAAATAACTGAGGTTTCCCAGAACTGAGTCCAGTACCTCATCTGTGTAATGACGAAGTTTTGTCTCACTATAATTGTGAAAATTATATTACTCCTCTTAATTACTTGGCTCTGTCATTTACTCAACAAACATCTGTTATGCATTTACCTATTGAACAATGATAGGAGACATGGTGTAGAAATTAATAAGATATTGATCATATAAAGTTCACAGTTTAGTAGATGAAATAAGTCAGGAACTTTATAATGTGTTAAAAACGTACATACTCTTAGAGTTTCAGTTATGCAAGATAAAGAGTTCTGGAGATTGATTACACACTATTGTGAATACACAACACTACTGAACTGCACACTTAAATATGGTTAAGGTGATAAATTTTATGTTATATGTGTATTTAACCACAATTAAACATTTTTGAAAGCTACATACCCTATGAGTTAGCGATTACACTTCTGGGTTTGTATCTCAAAGAAACTTTCACCTATCTATACAAAAAAACAAGTATGAGCATGTCCTCTGGAACACTGTTTATAATAGGAAAAAAGAAATAGTTTATATTTTTATCAAAAAGGAATGGATAAAATAAAAGTAGTATTGGGTTGGCCAAAATTTCATTTAGGTTTTTTGTAACATCTTACAGAAAAACCCAAACAAACTTTTCAGCCAACTCAGTATATTTCATATATCAACATAAACTGGTCTCAAAAACCATTTTGAGTGATAAAAGCACATGCAAATTGATACATGCATCATGCTACCATTAACATAAATTTAAGAACAAACAACATCACAGCCCATTGGTGATGGATATGGATACATATACATACTCAGATAAAATTATAGGGAATGGAATGGATGGATACACTCCAAACTCATGGTAACAGTTACGACCGGACATTGAGAGCAGAAATGGGATTGAGTGGGAAAGTGTGTGGTTAGGAGATAAATTTATCTATAATGTTTCAGTCTTTTAGGGATATAAATGCATATGCTGTAATAACCTATAATAGAAAAGTATCTGAAAAAGAATATATATACATACTTTCTCATACACTGGACTTTCCCAGTGGCTCAGTAGTAATGAATCCACCTGCACTGGAGGAGACACGAGTTCAATACCTGGGTTGGGAAAATTCCCTAGAGGAGGAAGTGGCAACCCACTCCAGTATTCTTGCCTGGAAAACCCCTCTGACAGTGGAGCCTGGTGGGCTACAGTCCGTAGAGTCAGACATGACTGAGCAGCTGAACATGCATGTATATGTACATATCTATCAGTTCAGTTCAGTTGCTCAGTCATGTCCGACTCTGCTGCAGCATGTCAGGTTTCCTTGTCCATCACCAGCTTGTTCAAACTCATCTCCATCGAGTCAGTAATGCCATCCAACTATCTCATCCTCTGTCGTCCTCTTCTCCTCCTGCCTTCAATCTTTCCCAGCATCAGGGTCTTTTCCAGTGAGTCAGTTCTTCACATTAGATGGCTGAAGTATTGGAGTTTCTGCTTCAGCATCAGTCCTTTCAATGAATATTCAGGACTGATTTCCTTCAGGATTGACTTGTTTGATCTCCTTGCAGTCCAAGGGACTCTCAAGAGTCTTCTCCAACACCACAATTCAAAAGCATCAATTCTTTGGTGCTCAGCTTTCTTTATAGTCCAACTCTTACATTCATACATGACTACTGGAAAAACCGTAGCTTTGACTAAATGGACCTTTGTTGGTAAAGTAATGTCTCTGCTTTTTAATATGCTGTCTCGTTGGTCATAGCTTTTCTTCCAAGGAGCAAGCATCTTTTAATTTTCATGGCTGCAGTCACCATCCCCAGTAATTTTGGAGCCCCCAAATATAAAGTATCTCACTGTTTCCATTGTTTCCCCATCTACTTGCCATGAAATGATGGGATTGGATGCTGCCGGGGTCCAGCCCCGGTGGATCCAGGGTGATTCGAAGGTGGAGACGGAGTCGGCAAGAAAAACACTTTTAGAAATATAAGATTAGATTAGGAAATAATAGTATAGTAGGAAAATTTAGATGGAGAAAAGAAGGCTGAATAACTTGGTTTATGTGGAATACCAATCACCACCTACGCAGGCCACAGGCGTCTTTCCGTTCTCCCGAAGGAGAGGAGGCACTGAGGCCTCCCCGGTCCGATCTTAGAAGCCCAGGCATAATTAGTAGGCTTGGTGAGTACCCACTCCCAGATGGAAATTCAGCCAGAAGGGGAAAGAAAAAATGACACGGGGGGAATCACAGCCTTTCCAGAAACTGATCCCCCTTTTCTTTATTTTCAGGTTTGCTTATATACCTTTCTTACACATAGGGATGAATACAGAGTCAGGTGGGGGTCAGCAGTCCTGATCTTTATCAAAATCAGGTGCTTTACATAAAAAAAGGTCTTAGGGGTTTTACACCATCTTCTGGCCATGAGGCCTGCTGACACGTTATGACCCTCTCTTTCTGATAACCAAAAAACTTATTTTTTCCAAAGGTGTTTTTTCTTAAACCAGGCACCACCCTCCAAATAAAGTTTCATTCCTATAGGGTGAGGGTGTAATGAGTTACAATCAAGCAAGGAATTTATTTAATCCAAGGTTAACATGATTAATCTTAAAGGTTAATACTTGTTTTTCTTATATTCTAGTTATATTCATTATAAGGGCAGGGAATACGGAGATTTAACAGCAAAACATCAGCCCGGCAAATGAAATCCTTTCACCAATGTTCCCCTTAAGATCTATTTAGTCTTAAGATAGTGATAAAGTTACATTTTTACATAGCAAGGACACAGTGATTTATAACAAAGTACAGTGATCTATAACAAAGGAGAAAATTCATTAACTCAAAAAGTCTAGTATTGCTAACACCAAAACTACTATATTTCTTTTTCTATATTCCAAATACATTGATTAATATATTCCCAGGTGCCTAAGGACATGGAGGCCTGGCGGCAATCATTGACTCAACAATGAGAAAAGCCCTATGCTAATTAAGACCTTCAAAATACCCCAAACTCTCTGTGCTGTTTATGGTTGAGAAGTAGTAAACAATCATGTGGCAGGAGTATGGCTAATCCTATCACACAAACTAGTTTGCCAGCAGAGAGGTTTGACCTGAGACACCCTTGTCATGCCCAAGGGCAGGGAATTAGTAGCAATTATTGGCACAACAAATGAAAAACCCTTTACCAATATAATTCCTAATCAACACACTATACTAATAAATTCTAACTTCCCAAAAGAATCTGCCTTTAGTAAGTCTAAAACATCTCGTGCCTCTCGCTGTTGGGAGGCTGTAAACAATCACATTTGGCCAGACGAACCTGTACAGGCAGGCTAGATAACCTTCAGAGGAGTTCGTAAGCTGAAACACTCTTGTTACACCCAGGAATTTTTATTAACTGGAGCTGCAAGTTAACTCCTTCTCCGAGAGAAATGGTTATGGGGAAGAGCCCCCCGTAAAGTCAGAGGTGTAGGTGAGAGCATAAAACAGACTCCGGTTTGGGGGTAGATGCTCGGGAACAGGGGGTTTCCTGAGGCTTGATCACGCCTTTGCATATGCCAAGCCTCCTTCCTCATGACCTTTGCCATGGGCGGAGTTCCTCACGCTGGCCCCCAACAGGATGCCATGATCTTACTTTTCTAAACATTGAGTTTTAAGTCAACTTTTTCACTCTTCTGTTTCAGTTCCATCTAGGCTCTTTAGTTTTTCTTCGCTTTCTGCCATAAGGGTAGTGTCATCTGAGTAACTGAGGTGATTGAGGTTTCTCCTGGCAATCTTGATTCCAGCTTGTGCTTCATCCAGCTTGACACTTCCGATGATGAATGTGAAGTCAAGTGGGCCTTAGGAAGCATCACTATGAACAAAACTAGTGGAGGTGATGGAATTCCAGTTGAGCTATTTCAAATCCTAAAAGATGATGCTGTGAAAGTGCTGCACTCAGTATGCCCCAAATTTGGAAGACTCAAGCAGTGGCCACAGGACCGGAAAAGGTCAGTTTTCATTCCAGTCCCAAAGAAAGGGATTCCCAAAGAATGCTCAAACTGTTGCACAATTGCATTTATCTCACATGCTAGTAAAGTAAAATTCTCCAAGCCAGGCTTCAACAGTACATGAACCATGAAATTCCAGATGTTCAAGCTGGGTTTAGAAAAGGCAGAGGAACCAGAGATCAACTTACCAACATCCATTGGATCATCGAAAAAGCAAGAGAGTTCCAGAAAAATATCTACTTCTGCTTTATTGACTATGCCAAAGCCTTTGACTGTGTGGACCACAAAAAAACTGTGGAAAATTCTTCGAGATGAGAATACCATACCACCTGACCTGCCTCTTGAGAAATCTGTATGCAAGTCAAGAGCAACAGTTAGAACTGGACATGGAACAACAGACTGGTTCCAAATAAGGAAAAGATACATAAAGGCTGTATATTGTCACCCTGCTTATTTAACTTATACACAGATTACATCATGAGAAATGCTGGGCTGGATGAAGCACAAGCTGGAATCAAGATTGCCGGGACAAATATCAATAACCTCAGATATGCAGATGACACCACCCTATGGGAGAAAGTGAAGAAGAACTAAAGAGCCTCTTGATGAAAGTGAAAGAGGAGAGTGAAAAAGTTGGCCTAATGCTCAACATTCAGAAAACTAAGATCACGGCATCCGGTCCCACCACTTCATGGCAAATAGATGGGGAAACAGTGGAAACAGTGAGCGACTTTATATTTTGGGGCTCCAAAATCACTGCCAATGGTGACTGCAGCCTTGAAATTAAAAGACGCTTGCTCCTTGGAAGAAAAGTTATGACCAACCTAGACAGCATGTTAAAAAGCAGAGACATTACTTTACCAACAAATGTCTGTCTAGTTAAAGCTATGGTTTTTCCAGTAGTCATGTACAGATGTGAGAGTTGGACAGTAAAGAAAGCTGAGCAGTGAAGAATTGATGCTTTTGAACTGTGGAGTTGGAAAAGACTCTTGAGAGTCCCTTAGACTGCAAGGAGATCAAACCAGTCCATCCTAAAGGAAATCAGTCCTGAATATTCATTGGAAAGACTGATGCTGAAGCTGAAACTCCAATACTCTGGCCACCTGATTCGAAGAACTGACTCATTTGAAAAGACCCTGATGCTAGGAAATATTGAAGGCAGGAGGAGAAGGGGATGACAGAGGATGAGATTGTTGGATGGCATCACTGGCTCAATGGACATGGCTTTGAGTAAACTCTGGGAGTTGGTGATGGACAGGGAGGCCTGGTGTACTGCAGTCCATGGGGTTGCAAAGAGTCGGACACGACTGAGCAACTGAACTGAACTGAACTGAAGCAGGGTGACAGTATACAGCCTTCACATACTCCTTTCCCAATTTGGAACCAGTCTGCTGTTCCATGTCTGGTTCTAACTGTTGCTTCTTGACCTGCATACAGATTTCTTAGGAGGCAGGTAAGGTGGTCTGGTATTCCCAACTCTTGAAGAATTTTCCACAATTTGCTGTTATCCATACAGTCAAAGGCTTTGATAAATAAAGCAGAAGTGGATGTTTTCCTGGAAGTCTCTTGCTTTTTCAATGATCCAACGGAGTTGGTAAGTTGATCTCTGGTTCCTTTGCCTTTTCTAAATCCAGCTTGAACATCTGGAAGTTCACAGTTCATGTACTGTTGAAGCCTGGCTTGGAGAATTTTGAACATTACTTTGCTAGTATGTGAGATGAGTGCAATTTTGCAGTAGTTTGAATATTCTTTGGCATTGCCTTTCTTTGGGATTGGAATGAAAACTGACCTTTTCCGGTCCTGTGGCCACTGCTGAGTTTTCTAAATTTGTGTGTATATATACATATATATGCACAACTGAATCACTTTGCTGTACACTTGAAACACTGTAAATCAACTATACTTCAATTAAAGAAAGAAAAAAGAATACGAGTACAAATATAAAGGTTAAAATTGAAAAAATAAAATAAAATTGGTGCTTTGGGGTGGTGGGTGTATGTGTGATTTATTTGTTACACTGTATTTAAATTTTTGATTTTTTAAAAAATAAATAATTTCAGAGTCTCTTTTGAAAAGCAAATTATGCATGGCTAAAGAGAAACGCTCGATTGGAAGAAACACAAGCTGGAATCAAGATTGCCGGGAGAAATATCAATAACCTCAGATATGCAGATGACACCGCACTTATGGCAGAAAGTGAAGAGGAGCTAAAAAGCCTCTTGTTGAAAGTGAAAGAGGAGAGTGAAAAAGTTGGCTTAAAGCTCAACATTCAGAAAATGAAGATCATGGCATCTGGTCCCATCACTTCATGGGAAATAGATGGGGAAACAGTAGAAACAGTGTCAGACTTTATTTTTTTGGGCTCCAAAATCACTGCAGATGGTGACTGCAGCCATGAAATTAAAAGATGCTTACTTCTTGGAAGAAAAGTTATGACCAACCTAGATAGTATATTCAAAAGCAGAGACATTACTTTGCCGACTAAGGTCCGTCTAGTCAAGGCTATGGTTTTTCCTGTGGTCATGTATGGATGTGAGAGTTGGACTGTGAAGAAGGCTGAGCACAGAAGAATTGATGCTTTTGAACTGTGGTGTTGGAGAAGACTCTTGAGAGTCCCTTGGACTGCAAGGAGATCCAACCAGTCCATTCTGAAGGAGATCAACCCTGGGATTTCTTTGGAAGGAATGATGCTAAAGCTGAAGCTCCAGTACTTTGGCCACGTGATGCAAAGAGTTGACTCATTGGAAAAGACCCTGATGCTGGGAGGGATTGGGGGCAGGAGGAGAAGGGGACGACTGAGGATGAGATGGCTGGATGGCATCACGGACTCAATGGACGTGAGTCTGAGTGAACTCCGGGAGTTGGTGATGGACAGGGAGGCCTGGCATGCTGCGATTCATGGGGTCGCAAAGAGTCGGACACGACTGAGCGACTGAACGGAACGGAAAGAGAAATATAGGTAACATTCTATGGGAGTTCAGAATGGAGAGACATTATCAAAGGTTGAGTGGGACATGGAGGGGTTCAGGAAAGGCACTTGAATTGAGCCTTTAACGATGGAAAAAATGAAGATAGTAAGAAAGGGAATGTGGAGTGATTTGATACTCCAGGTAGAATGAGCAGCATGAGAAAGGCATGGAGACAGGAAATCAAGGGATTCTGGACTAGCTGCTTGGTGGACCAGAAGTACCTGATGATAAAAATCAGGAAGCAAGTTCTAAAAGTCTCATTTGAAAGGAGCTTCCAAGGGAGATCAAGAACTTCAGTCTGTTCTGTAGATAGTGGCTTGCTATTACAGGTTTTGGAGTTGGAATGACAGGGTCAGGACAGAAAAATTAATTTGGCCATGAAATATATAATAGTTTGAAATATAAAATAGTTTGAAAATAGTTAGAAGGATCATAGGCAGAGAAAGCAGTTGGGAGGAAATGATTGTAGGAGTCCAAGCAAGAGATGAACACAGCTCCTTCCCACATTCCCTCCATTCTTTTAAAGCTTTACTGATCCTGGTGCCCTTTTGATCATACACGATAGTCTTTGGAATAGCGTCTCTGCCTCTGGGATGATGTTTACCAGCCATCCTTCATGTTCCAAGACACGGCTGAAAGTTATAACATGCACTTCTCAGTAATAGCGGTTCACTGAGGCAGGCGTTCTAAGGACAGCTGGTTGAAGTTGTCCTTCAACAGCTTGTGCAGTTTAAAAGAGGATCTAAGTGATTTCTGACCAATCATAACTTTCCTCTTGTACAAATACTAACCTAAAGTGTTCAAAAGTTCCCATTGCCTGGTTCTAGTCTCTGAGACTACAGTAGAAGCCACACACCTTAGCACATCCCACAGCCCAGGTCTGACAGCAGCTAACTTCTGCAGCTTCAGCGTTTTCTCCCATTGGATTCTGACTCCAGCCAGATTGATATGCTCTGTAATCCCATAGACAGAGCCATGCATTTTCTCACTCCCCCCACTTTGTTTTTCTGGGATGCTCTTCCTCCCAATCTCTGCTTATCAAAAATACTGTTCATTCTAAGGTCCAAATTCCATTCCTTCCATGAAGACTTTTGTATTCACCCCAGAGGAAATTAGCTCCTTCCTCTCAGTTATCAAAGTTTCTACCAGTCACATGACAGCTTCTTTTCTGTCTAACATCTCTTCCTCTAGTTAGATTTTGAATCTCTGGAGGTAGTGACCAAGTTTTTTCCTTTTGTTTTTGTTTTGTAAATCCCTCTAAAATAACTAGGCCAAAGCACTTTGCATGTCAAGGTGTATGCTAATTAAAATAACTACCAAGCATTGAAAGCCTTTTTTAGGCACCATATACATGTCTATTCCTCATAATAACCCTAGGATGAAGGTATTGTTATTCTCATTTTATAAAAGAAGAAATAGAGGCTCAGAGGTATTAATTAATCTGCCTAGTATATAGGTGAGGGAGATTAAGAGGTACAAACTTCCAACTACAGAATAAATGAGTCATGGGTATAAAATGTACAGTATGGAGAATATAGTCAATAATTATGTAATATCTTTGTATGCTGACAGATTATAACTAAATTTATCCTGGTGATTATTCTGAAATGTATAAAAATACCAAGTCACTATGTTGTGTAACAGGAACTAATATCCTCTTATAGGTTAATTATGCTTCAAAAATGAACAAACTCATAGAAAAAGAGATCAGATTTGTGGTTACCTGAGGGGGAGGGGTTGGGGAAGGAGAAACTGGATGAAAGCAGTTGAAAGGAACAAACTTCTAATTGCAAGATAAATAAGTAATAGGGATTTAAAGTACACCACAATAAATATAACTAACACTGCTGTATGTTATATATGAAAATTGTTAAAAGAGTAAATCTTAAGAGTTCTCATTACAGAGAAAGACTTTTTCTTTCTTTAATTTTGTATCTGTATGAGTGATAGACATTCAGGAAACTTATTGTGATAATCACTTCATGATGTATGTAATTCAAATCATTGTACTATACACCTTAAACTTATATGGTGCTGTATGCTAATTATATCTCAATAAAACTGGAAGAAAAAGAAAAATAAGTTTTGAGTAGGGCTCTGACAGGCTCTGAAGCTTGTTTTGTTTTCATTACATAATTCTGCTTTCTTAAACTGAATGGTTGAATAAATTAAGAATACATTTTTGAACACTTTTTCAACTGGCTTTTCTTTGGCATATTTCCTTCCTGGAGGTTTACTGAGCTGGTAAAGCAGAAGGAAATATCAATCAGTCTTTCTTACCAGCTGTATTAGCTTCAAGTAATAGGAAACCACTGCAGATGGTGACTGCACCCATGAAATTAAAAGATGCTTGCTCCTTGGAAGAAAAGCTATGACCAACCTGGACAGCATATTAAAAAGCAGAGACATTACTTTGCCAACAAAGATCCGTCTAGTCAAAGCTATGGTTTTTCCAGTAGTCATGTATGGATGTGAGAGTTGGTCTATAAAGAAAGCTGAGTGCTGAAGAACTGATGCTTTTGAACTGTGGTGTTGGAGAAGACTCTTTAGAGTCCCTTAGACAACAAGAAGGTCAAACCAGTCAATCCTAAAGGAAATCAGTCCTGAATATTCCTTGGAAGGATTGATGCTAAAGCTGAAACTCCAATACTTTGGCCAACTGATGTGAAGAACTGACTCATTGGAAAAGACCCTGATGCTAGGAAATATTGAAGGCAGGAGAAGAAGTGGATGACAGAGGATGAGATGATTGGATGGCATCACCGACTCGATGGACATCAGTCTGAGCAAGCTCTGGGGTTTGGCGATGGACAGGGAAGCCTGGCGTGCTGCAGTCCATGGGGTTGCAAAGAGTCAGACATGACTGAGCGACTAAATTGAACTGAACTAAATAGGAAACCAACTCCAACTGACTTACACAATAGAAGAAAATCTACTGGTTTATAAACCCAGGAGTCCATTGGTGGTTGCTGGCGTTAGGATTGGATCAATGTTGTAACAAATTTGCCTTTGGCCTTCTGTTTTGTCTTCCTCTAAATTGATTTCATAACTGGGCAGTCTCTCCCTGTATGATATCAAAGACGGCTCCTAGTAGCTCCAGGTTACATTCTACCAATTTAACAACTCCAGAAGAAAGCACCTCTTTTCTGATAGGCCCTGTAACATTCCCAAGTAAGACTGTCCTTGGCCCAGCTTGGGTCACATGCACATCCCTGAAATAATCTCTGTTTGAGGAGTGTTGTATTGCTCTGATTGGCCAGGGGTAAGCCTGAGGTTTGGGTCAATCCTACTAGAACTCTATGGATTGAGAATGGGAAAGGAAAAATTATGGTAGCAGACTAGAAGGGATGCTGGACAGGCAAGATAAATGTCCATTATACATACATTCACTGAGCTAAGACTCAACAGTCTGTGATCCATGTTGACTGTGCCTGAGTAGAGACAGTAGGCGACTCCATATGTGTGTGCTAAGTCCCTTCAGTCTTGTCTGACTCTTTGTGACGCTATAGACTGTAGCCTGCCAGGCTTCTCTGTCCATGGGATTCTCCAGGCAAGAGTACTGGAGTGGGTCGCCATGCCCTCCACCCGGGGATCTTTCCAACCCAGGGATCGAACCTGTGTCTCTTATGTCTCCTGCATTGGCAGGCAGGTTCTTTATCATTAGCACCACTTGGGAATCCCATGGTCTGACCTCAAATGACTCACTGCATAAGAGTGTTTTCCTGGTTTAGTCCAAGGGTTGTGCTGTTCTTTAGAGCAGTTATATAACAAAACATTCTACTCGCGGGAAATGGTTTATGCCTGGCTGGAGTCCTGTGATAGTCTACAGCCAACTGAAAAGAAGAGACTGGGATCTGATACCACCAGGGAACACAGTGTCAACTGAAATAGTCCTAGGCAGGCCAGCTCCACCGTTGGGAGGACACAGAAGCAAATAACAAGCAGTAGCATGGGCAAGCAGTTATTTCTCGGGACCAAACAGAACATGCATGTCTTAATGCGAGACAGAAAATTCTGAGGTAGGAAATACTCAGGATTTCAGATAAACAGATAAATCTGATCGGCAGGTAGCAGGACCCTAGCCCCTGGACTAAAGTTCAGGGCCAGTCCAATCTTAAGCAATTGAAAGGAGTAGGCATGTGCCAGTTGCAGGGGGATCGAGATTGGGCAGGGAGTCAGGATTGGAGCTAAGGCACTAGACTAGGCTGAAATCCATGAACTAGGTCTGGAGTGTCCATGGCAGGGCCAGGGGGGCTGAGTCTCGAGAATAAGACTGAAGTTCAGTTAACAGATAGGACCGGGACCTAAGTTTAGATGATCGACAGCCTTGATAAGAAACCCTAGACTGAGGGAGGGACGTACTGTAAATTCCTCTTGTCTCTGTGTAGGGTTCTGCAGATGCTATTGAGAGTCTCGGCTGAGGGGAAAGAGAGAGACAGAAGATGATCCCACAATAGGATACAACCAACTAAAAAAAAATCAGAAACAGGCATTCTCTCATTTGAACGCCTAATGTAATAAAATCAAATTGAAAAAAGATTCAGCTCAAACAAAGACACTAGGAAAGAAATAGAGGCAATTGTTTTTGTGTGTTTTTTGTGCTTTTTAAATTTTTTTATTAGAGTATCATCGCTTTACAATTTTGTGTTAGTTCCTGCCTCAACAAAATGAATCTGCTATACATTTCTTTCCCATTTAGGTCATCACAGATCATTGAGTACAATTCCCTGTGCTGTGCAGTAGATTCTCATTAGTCAGCTAATTTTACATATGTCAATCCCAATCTCCCAATTCAACCCACCTCCCCAACATGTTAAATGAGATTTCCTACTTTTCTTCATTTCCGAGCTTAGGCTAGTAGCTGGCGAGTACCCTCATATTATAAGGAGACCTGTTAGATTGTTTATGCTCAGCTTGCTCAAGGGGTGGCCCCCACATTGGTTCTGACATCTGTAACCTGTCACTCCCACTTATGGTTTAAGGAAAGAAGATCAAAGGAAGAGGTTTAAAAATGAGGATGGCTTTAACACTTAAAATATGAAAAAAAAAAAAAAGAGGATTACTTTGAAGGGAACTAAAAAGCACTATGGTTTTCTCTCTCTCTGGTCAAGGGAAAGGAAACAATAGGGACCTGTCCAGCAGGGAGACTGACACCCCAGTGAATGTGTGCTGAATGGAAGACCTGCCTCGAGGCACCGAGACCTGCAGCAGAGTGTGGTGAGAGTTCTTGGGACAATCTGACCAGAGTCCCTGACTTGTGGTGGAGAGAAACGGATGTTTTTTTCTCATCTGAGAGCTATGTGAGAGGCTGGCTGGAGGTCCAAAGATGGTAGGTTAAGTGGCTGGAAAGAGAGAACTGACAGAATGTGTTTAAAAGGCAGTAATAAGGAAGAATAAAAATTTTCCTTTCATTGGTGGAAAGGTAAGCCTGAGTTCTCCTTTTAGCACTACCACAGATTAGCTGTGCTACTGTAAAAAACTGCTTGATCTCTCTGAAACTCAGTTTTCTCTTCTATAAAAGGAAGAATTGGACTAGACTGTCTTTAAGGTGCCCCAAAGGTAGTTACCTTTCTAATTCTATGGGTGGATTCGACTGAGCTCTATGGTGACTTGTGGGATGGATTATTATATATGTATAAATATCCCGTTACACTAAGGCCCAGAAATTCAAGTCTCAAGGGTGTAGCATTCTTTTATTCCCTTACTCCCTCTTCTTTTAACAAGTATTTAAAAAATGAATTATTTAGAGCTTCCCTGATGGCTCACTGCTGAAGAGGCACCACTTGAGAAGCCCACGCCAATGCAGGAGACACAAATTTGATCTCTTGTCCGGGAAGATCCCACATACAACTAAGCCTTTGGGTCACAACTATTGAGCCTGTACTCTAGACCCCAGGAACTGCAACTACTGAAAACCACACACCCTAGAGCCCGTGCTCTGTAACAAGAGAAGTCACCAGAATGAGAAGCCCGTGCTTTGCAACGAGAGTAGACCCTGCTCACCACAACTAGAGAAAAGCCCTTGCAGCAATAAGACCCAGGAGAGCCAAAAAGTTAAATAAACAAAAATTATTTTTTTAAAAAGTTAAATTATTTAAAATTTTAAAAAGAAATAGTAATCCATAATACCACTAACCTGATACATTACTAATTATATTTTGGTTAATTCCTTTCCAGATCTTGACCACCCATCTGCATATTTGCTCCAGTTGCAGTCACTAGCACATGGTTTTTTGTGCTATGGGATATGAAGCCCCAGTTCATATCCCACTCATGATCAAGAGAAGTCAAAGCTTGGGGTGCTTCCAATTATTGCATAATAAGAGCAGGCAAGGAACAAACTGGCCTTTGAACTACTCTGGTGTGGCCTCTCTTCCTTCTTAACTCTCCTTCCTGATGCTTTAGCAACAACAGGAACTCAGGAGGCTGGTAGAGCTAAGTAGCCTCAGGTCTACATGGCACTCACTGTGAGTTTGGTTCTGGGTTAGAAATACCAAATTATCCATTTAGCAGACATCACAGTAGCCACCAGAGAGTTATGTCAAACCTCAAAAGTCACAGAAAACCAATATCAAGGGATATAGAGATGTGCCAGTGATTCTTCTGTTGTTAAAACAGGAGTGATAAGATGGTCACAGAGGATCAGCAAAGTGATGGCTCTCCATCCACCTTTTAAAAAATTGAAGTCTACTTGATTTACAATATTTTATTATTTTAGGTATACAGCACAGTGATTTAATATTTTTATAGAATATACTCTATTCAAAATCATTACAAAATAATGGCTACATTTCCCTATTCTGTACAGTGTATCCTTGTAGCTTATCTATTTTATACATAGTAGTTTGTCTCTCTTAACTTACTCCTGTCTTGCCCCTCTTCTTTTCACTCTCCCTACTGGTAACCACTAGTTTGTTCTCCATGTCTGTGATTCAGTTTCATTATATACATTCATTTGTTATTTTTTTAGATTCTACAAATAAGTGACAACATAGAGTATTCGTCTTTCTCTGTCTGACTTACTTCTCTAAGCGCAATGCCCTCTATGTCTGTCATGTTGTTGCAAGACAGTCCACCCACAATAGTGTCAGCTCTTGTGTCTCAATCTTTATGACCTCAATCCTACTCACAGGAGCACCTCTGAGTGCAGCCCCAGCAAGTCAAATTTTTTGGAGAGAACTTTGTGCGTTCTCATTTAGACAGAGACAGAGATGGTTCAGTCTGGGCCTTGAGATGGTGTCCCTAAAACTTAGTCTGGGATTGGAGAGCCTTAAAGAGCAAGGTGACAAATAAAGGGCAATGCAGCTGAGAAGCAACAGGTAGGTAGAGATTGGTCATGGAGCCCCCGGAGCCCTGCAGAGGAGGAGGAGTCTCAGATAAATTTGCAACAGGAATGTAACTTCTTCAGATCTGTTTTAGAAAGATCACTCTGGTAACAGTGTGGGAATGATTTGAAAAGGATGACTGGAAGCAGAGACCTGGGGTTACTATAATTCTGTTAAGACATCACAAATTTTAAGAAGAACATAGGATTTTATCATTAGAAGATAAAAAGGACAAAATGCACTAGCTGATAAAGAAATTTGAAAAGACCCTGATGCTGGGAAAGATTGAAGGTGGGAGGACAAGGGGATGACAGAGGATGAGATGGTTGGATGGCACCACTGACTCAATGGACATGAGTTTGAGTAAACTCAGGGAGTTGGTGATGGACAGGGAAGTCTGGCATGCTGCAGTCCGTGGGGCCGTAGAGAGTCGGACACGACTGAGGAACTGAACTGAACTAATAGAGAAATACTATACCCTTGGAGCACTCCATAGGTAAAATATCTTTCTTTTTTGTGGGGCTGCTTTTTTATTTTTGGCATTGAACATTTAAAGAAATATGTATTTACTTTTTTCTGATTACAGAAGCAAGCCATACTCATTGAAAAATTTAAAACATTTCAGAAATATTTAATTTAGGAAAAAAGTTCTGTACCATCACGCCCCCCACAGAGGTAACAGCTGTTATTAGGAAAATGCCTTTCTCACGGTTGGAAATCTTGTTCTCACCATTAACTCCAGATGCCTCACACTAGATCTCAAAAGGCAACACAATGATAAGATTCCCTGAAGAGCAAATGATGAAAGAGTATTCAAAGCAGAAAACGTATACAGAAATAACTGGGTGAAAAGGTGATAAGCTAAAGGATCTAATTCCCATATTTTCTGCTCATGCGTTCATTTGCCTGAACTATGTCTGGTACTTGACTAAGGGAGTGCCTAGAGTTATTTTGGTGGAATAAATGAGCTTTAGAAGTTAACCTTTTTTCTTGGTTAAGTGTTCATTGTTGCAGATTTTTTTCTTCCTTTAAAAAAAAATTATTGAAGTATAGTTGATCTGCAATGTTGTGTTAATTTCAGGTGTACACTAAAGTGAATCAGTTGTACACATACACATATCCCCTCTTTTTCAGATTCTTTTAGATTTAGATTCCATATGTTTTCTTTTTAAAAGGAGAAGTGTTGTCCTGAGGCTAAAAAGTATTTTCCATTCCTAGCAGGTATCTTGACATGGTGGATAACAATAAAAAATAATTCAGTATTTTTGTGCCCATTTGAACCTATCAAATTGGGATAATATCTGTCTGCCTCTCCAGGAAGATGATGAGACAATTGATTTATTTCTTCTTATTTATTTGCTTTTGAAATCTAGAAGGAAAAATCTAGACTTAAGGCCTTTGGAAAGAAAGAGTTGTCCTTTCTAGACAATTCTTGGAGAGAGTTTCTTTAGAAATGAAACCTTTCTTGGAAGGCATTCTGGAGCTTTATAACTTTCACCATCAGAAATTCTGAACTCTTTCAAGTGCATATAACAGAAACTCAATTCAGACCAGGTGAAAAAGAGAAGACTATTGTTTCATTCTTCTAAAGTCTGATGAAGTCGGAGTTGGCTTAAAGGATATGTGTTCCATCAGAAACTATGATTGAATTTGAGAAATTCTTCTTCAGTATTTGCATGTTGCTTGAGTGGAGGAGGCACATTCTCAGAAGCTATAGAATGACTATGTGGAAAGCCTTGTTTTAAAGGCTTGACCATGTGAAATGACCATGTTTAAAGCCTTGCCTTTAAAACATCTGCTTGGGGAGTTTCCTGACGATCCACTGGTTAGGATTCAGCACTTCCACTGCCGCAGCCCAGGATTCAGTCCTTGGTCAGGGAACTAAGATCCTGCAAGCTGTGTGGTGCAGTCAAAATAAACAAAACAACAAAAACAAAAAGGTCTGGTTACATTAGTCAAGATGTCTTAAGAGGTTTTGTTCTTTAAGTAAACAAAAGAGAGAACTCTGCACTGACAGCTTAAGTGGTCTTGATAAATGATGGAGCCCACATACCTGAGCACAGGCTTATGAAGAAATCTCACCCTATCAGGGCATAAGAAGAGGTGGAGCATGATGGTCTGGGACAGGACCCTGGAGCAGGACTGCTGGAGTCTGTTTTCATCAGATTAACTCCTCTGCACATCAATTTCCTCTCATGTCCAATGGAGACGGTAATGGGTCTGCTTCACAAGGTTATTATGAGGATTAGACGATATATGTTCTTGAACAGGCTAACATATAGTAAGTTCTCGGTAATTGCTAGCTATTATTATTTTTGATTACCACTTTCAAGTATGATGTGGCAATTCCCCCTCACCTGTACCTCAATGTCATCCTGGACAGATTCTGTAATATGACAACTAAAACTCAGTTCAGTCTGGCTTAAAATGTCCATCTCAAGATTGGTTCAAAGCTCTCCACTTCCCCTGGTACAAGCTGGACTTATGGCAGAGGAGATCCATGGACTTTTTAAATCCTCCTTCCACTCCAGTGCCCTGAAGGACAGGTGGAAGCTGAGTCACACCTTGGGACACCTTATCCCCTTCCCTGTTCTCAGGAGGGGGTCAAAGAGAGGGAGGCGGCCTTTGGAGCTCCTTTTAGTAGCTAGTTTACTCTTGCTGGGGAGGCAGCCATGAGATTATTACTCTGCTTCAGTTTTGTCCTGCTACTGCTGTGGTCTCTGTGGAGGGGTAGTCTCACCTGAATGGGTACACAATCTCTTAAGGCATATATTCAGTTTGACCTCAGATACCTCTTAATGTTACCTGTGTGGGAGTGTGCATGCTCAGTTGTATCCAACTCTTTGCAACCCCATGGACTGTAACCCTCCAGGCTCCTCTGTCCATGGGATTTCTCAGGCAAGAGTACTGGAGTGGGCTGCTATTTCCTATTCCAGGGGATCTTCCCCACCCAGGGATGGTACCTATGTCTCTTGTGTCTCCTGCATTGGCAGACAGATTCTTTACCACTGAGCCACCAGGGAAGCCCAGTGTTAGATTACTGAAGCACAGGTGGTGCTAGAGAGGAAACTGGAAATGAGGCTTGATTTTTTTATTGCTGTTATTGTTCTGACAAATAGGGGCTGATTACAGTCAGAACAAACTCTTATTTCCCACAGTGCCTGCTGAGTAACCTCCCGAGGAGGATGGATAATAGAGCTCAGAATGGCTGAAGCAGGTTAGCAACCACAGACCAGATGCTGTTCAAAGGGCTTCTGGATTTCAAGCACTTTAAATAGAGCAATAATCCAAAATAATGTTTATTGGATATATGCTGAAGTCAGGCACTTAGTACACACTATCCATTCTATCGGAGAAGGCAATGACACCCCCTCCAGTACTCTTGCCTGGAAAATCCATGGATGGAGGAGTCTGGTGGGCTGCAGTCCATGGGATCACTAAGAGTTGGACACGACTGAGCGACTTCACTTTCACTTTTCACTTGCATGCATTGGAGAAGGAAATGGCAACCCACTCCAGTGTACTTGCTTGGAGAATCCCAGAGGTGGGGAAGTCTGGTGGGCTGCCGTCTCTGGGGTCGCACAGAGTCAGACACGACTGAAGTGATTAGCAGTATCCATTCTATATGATAAGGCTTATTAGCTCCATTTTACAGATGAGGATAGTGAAGGTAAGAGGAATTAAATCAATTGCCATTATTTTAGGGCCCCGTTTCTTTTTTTCTTGTTTCCCATTCTTTAAAAGAAGAAAGGAAAATAATTGCCTTATAATGTTGTGTTAGTTTCTGCTGTACAGTGAGGTGAATCAGCCATATGCAACATATAGCCTCTCCCTTTTGGATCTCCCACCCTACCCACATCCCACCCCTCTGGGTCATCACAGAGCGTCAAGCTGAGCTTCCTGTGCTTTATAGCAAAGAGAGCCTGGTTTCTTACCTAATTTCTATAGTGGCCCCCTGCAAAAAACTAGTTAAGATTTCAGAGAGGTAATATTAACAAAGTCATAGCTTGCTAGCTAGCTAAGTCGTTTCAGTCATGTCTGACTCTGTGCAACCCCATGGACAGCAGCCCACCAGGCTCCTCTGTCCACAGAATTCTCTAGGCAAGAATACTGGAATGGGTTGCCATTTCCTTCTTCAACAAAGTCATATTTTGGACATGTAGGATATAGCTCTGATTGCTAATGTTAATTTTTTTCTGATGCAAATATATGCCTTTACTTTGTATAAATTCACAAGTATAAGAGTCATAAAATGTCAAATTTTTTGCCATCCTTACAGTTTTTTCACTACAGAGAACTAAAGAAAAGAATGATCTTATTGTTGCTAAGTTCAATAGGCACTTTTTCTATCCCTTTAAAATGTGTCTTTTCTATATACATGTATCGCTTCACCTTAATTGAACTTTTTCATTACTAATTTACATATTCCATTGAGCAACAATGTGTTTTAGGGTGACTCTCCCAAGAGCTATTAAGGAAAACAAATGTTATGGTTAATCTATCTAGGATTATGCTAATGTCTTCTGGTTTCCTTTGATCTCAGATCCAAGTGGTAAAACCAGCACTGTGTGTGTGATACACTCATACCAGCTACAGAAACCGGGGCTAAGGGCATGGTCAGAAGTTGACAATGGACATGATAATCCCAACTCATTTTTCTTTTTGGTAAGACAGTAATTGACTGGAAATTTAAAATTCTCTTTTTAAATCCTTAAATCACTCTTCTGAAGCTTTTATGCTTAATCACTATCGTCTATCAGCCTCCGTCTATTCAATTATGAATAAGCATGTACAGGAAGCCTGCTCTGCACCAAGCAGTAATAGATGTGCTGGCGTACCTGGTGACCAAGGCAGGCAGGTTACTCGCTTTCATGATGCTTAGGTCTAACCTAGGTAGACAGACAGTAATCCGATAAGTAAAATTTCAGATGCTGTAGTGTGAGGAATATAAGATTAAATGTCATGAGACAGAGTCATGGGAGGAGGGTAATATTAAACAGGATAGTCAGCAAGGACTGACCTTTGACTGAAATGATGAGGAGGCAGCCATTCAAACACTTGGAAAACAGCCTCCTCTCAAACCAAAAAACAAGCTATGTAGGGGCTTGAGGAAATGTGTGGCAACATTCTTTTGCTTTGGCTTCACCCCAAGGCATGTGGGACCTTAATTCCCCGACCAGGGGTGGAACTCATACCCCCTGCATTGGAAAGTGAAAGTGTATTGGAAAGCAGAGTCTTAACCACTGGAATGCCGGGGAAGTCCCATATGTGGCAACTTTTAACGTTTTGGTTGCTAAGAATGCAGGCGCTCTCTCCAACACCCCCCTCTCATCCCTGCCCCTCCCATGAGAACCCAGTGCTAAGTGTCGTGTAAGACTGGAATATTTTACTTAACTTTTAGAAGGTGGTAAGGAAATAAGCAGAAGTCAAGAAGAAAATGAAGCTGAACTGGAACCCAAAAGACCTACTAAGAAGATCTTCTATCATGAAGGTGAATTCTAGGAAATTTAGTTTCATTGACTCAATAAAGTTACTGACCAGCAAGGAATCCACCCTAAGTCACTCTTCTGTGCCTAGTGCATCACTCTGTTTATAACTAAATGTTCCCTGAAATGAAATAGAAAACACCACTTTGCTCCCTGTATTTGTTTCTCAACGGATCCCATAATAGATTTTCTTACGTTTGTGGTAAACTACTTGTAACTATGCATTAAGGCAATAAAAATAGTTTTCATGTGATTATGTCTTTGGAAGTCTGGCACAAAATGTGATTTCACTTAGAGAGTGTGGTATGACAGCTGTAAATCGCTGCATTCCAGCTGAATGCTTCAATACTGTATTTTCAGTGTGACTGAATGGCTGCTTTTTCTGGCTTTGACTGCCTTTTCCATAGAAAAGCTGGCACTCAGACAAATCCCCCGAGACACCCTCACAAAGAAATGCTGACAGATGTCTGTCTCTCAGAGGTCCTAACTGGGCAACTTTCCATCCAGACATGCTGGGCATGAGCATGGGTGTCCGTGTCTGTTGGCCTGTGGAAGAGTCCTCTCATTCCATCCTGCCAGCAGCAAAAGGCTTGGAGAGCCCCTTGGGATGGGATTCTGCCTTGGAGCCAGCACGCTCAGGTAGAAAGGCACTCAGTCAGTTTAACAGGGCAAGGAGCCTTATTCAAGGAAGCCAGACATAGTGCAGCAGGCTGGGGAATCAAACCTTTCTCCTCATTGTATGCTTGGGTCATAGAGGAAGTGCTTAATAAATAATCTGTCCTCGGGGTGGGATGAATGGGAAGATTGGGATTGACATATATATACACTACTGATACTATGTATAAAATAAATAACTAATGAGAATTGATGCTTTTGAGCTGTGGTATTAGAGAAGACTCTTGAGAGTCCCTTGGACTGCAAGGAGATCAAATCAGTCAATCTTAAAGGAAATCAGTCCTGAATATACATTGGAAGGACTGATGCTGAAGCTGAAACTGCAATACTGGCCACCTGATGCGAAGAGCTGCTTCACAGGAAAAGACTCTGATGCTGGGAAAGATTGAGGGTAGGAGGAAAAGGGGTTGAGAGAGGATGAGATGGTTGGATGGCATCACCGACTCAATGGACGTGAGTTTGAGCAAGCTCTGGGAGAGAGTGATGGACAGGGAAGCCTGGTGTGCTGCAGTCCATGGGGTTGCAAAGAGTCAGACACGACTGAGCGACTGAACAGCAACAACAAGGAGAACCTATTGTATAGCACAGGGAACTCTATCCAATGCTCTGTGGTGACCTAAATGGGAGGAGAATCCAAAAAAAGGAGATGTAAGTATTTGTATAGCCAATTCACTTTGCTGTATGGTAGAAACTAACACAACATAGTAGGGCAACTATACTCCATAAAAATTAATTCAAAGACAAACAAAAAAATAACAATTGGTCCTGCTTAGGCACTCTTCCTGAGATATATGTGATATATAGATGAATACTTAACTCAAGGAACTCACCTTAACTTGTTGAGGAAATAGCCTATAGCAGCCAACCCTTTTTTTAGCCACTCCACCCCAACTCCAAGACTGCTTACCACTCTTTCAGTGACTTTTCAACTAGTTTTATCAAGTACTTTCTTCTATGCCAGGCATTGTGCTCTGCTTAAGATATACAGAAATAAAAAGATTGTTCTAGGATTAATATTGTACACACAAAAATGTTTTAATGGTTATGTAGGGGTGGGTATGGACAAAGGTAGAGGTATGCACAAAGACTCTTAATTTTCACTTTTTGAACTTTACTATTTGAACTTTTTCTAACAATTTTTGGGCAGTGTTTTGTTTTTTTTTTTTGGTAACTAAACTAAAATCTGCTGAGCAACATTTTGTGCCAGGCATCGTTCTGAGCTTTGAGAAGACAGCGGTGAATGAAACAGAAAAATCCCCTGTCCTCATGAAGCTTACATTCCAACTGGGGAGGCAAAATGAAATTAAAAAATCTATACAAGTGTGCTATTATAATATAATGATAATTGATGACATGGCCCATGGAAAAAAAATTTTTAAAAAAAGGTTCATTTTTAGGGAATTCCAAGGTGGTCTAATGGTTAAGAATCTTCCTGCCAATGCTGGGGACATGGATTCAATCCCTGCTCTGGGAAGACCCCACATGCCACGGGGCAACTAAGCCTGTGCACCGCAACTACTGCAGTCCTAGAGCCTGTGCTCTGCAGCGACAGAAGCCACCACAATGAGAAGCCCATGCACCACAAGGAAGAGTAGCCCCTGCTTGCCGGAACTAGAGACGGCCCGTGTGCAGCAACGAAGACCCAGCGCAGCCAAAAAACAAGTTCTTATTTTAAAAGTCATTCTATTCTGATTTGTTCAGATCATCTTGACTCTGTAGAGACCAGGGTTCTTTACTGGCCTGGCAAATAGCAGCACTAAGAGAAACGGGCCAGAGGGCCAAGCCTCAAAGCCTTGAACCACCTGGACTTTCGCCAACACTCTCTCCACCCAGCACAAATGAAAAGGCAGTCTGAGCTGCCTGCATTCTTTTGGCACAAGAGTGATGTCAATCCAGAGTTGGACCTGGCTGGTTGCTCTTGACTGGAGCCCAGGCCTTTTCCCATTCAGTTTGGGGACAGAACTCATTTCTGTGCCAGTATATGAAGGTGCCAACCCTGCTTACCCCACATGCATAGCCTGCTACCTCCTTCCAGCTTTACCAGCTGTTTTTCCCTGGCTTCTGGCCTGCCTTGTCTGACAGCTGCCTGAACACTCGGACTTAAAAATGAGTTCTAAATGCCTGAGTCCAGCCACTGCATTCCAACCTATTTTTAGGATAACATCCTCCTTCTTTGGCTTCCTGAGAAACTACTCTTCTTTTTCTATTTCTAAACTATTACCATTCCCAGTTCAGTTCCCTCATCTGGGAATGCAAAACTTAGGGGTTCCAGTTCCTCCTCACAGCCAAGAAGATGCTGTTTTCACCAAAAGTCCTTTAGTCAAAGAAGAGGTAAGACCTAATATTAAAGATACAGAATAAAAATTGTATGCACACTATCACTACAAACACCTAGACAGTCTTTTTTGTTTTTATTTCAAATTGTGACGATAACATAAACCTATTGCAAATACTTTAGAAAATACAGTAAAAATAATTTACACTTTAATAAATTATTTTTATATGTTCCTGGGCTCATATGTTTATTGTTGTTATTGGTTAATTATTCATGCATACAGGACAAAATTCTAAAAGTAAAATCTCACTGTTCCCCTGCCACCCAGTTCTTCTCCCTGAAGCGAATTGTTTATAGTATCTTCTCGCTCTCTTTTTTTAGTGAAAACTTTTACATGAAAAGTTAGCCAGCTGGACTCAATTTAGATGATCCCAACTGTGTTGGCAATATCCAAAGTATCATAATCAGGAGCCAGTTGATCATATGTCTTCTTTCCCCATCGGGCCTAATCAGGGTATTTACCCTGGCCATGTTAGTGTCATAGAACTGGTTCACAGCCGGTCTGATCTGGGGCTTGTCAGCCTTGACATCCACAGAGAATACCAGCGTCTTGTCTGCTGTTTTCTTCCTGGCTGACTCGGTGGTGGGGGAATTTGATGGTGGCATAGCAGTCAAACTTGTTTCTCCTAGGGGTACTCTTCTGGGCATATTTGGACTGCCTTCTGAGCCACAGTGTTTTGGGTTGCTGGAAGGTGGGTGACTTTTGGATCTTTTTTCTGTGACTGTGGATCTCTTTCAGCACTGCTTTCTTGGTCTTCAAATGCTTTGCTTTGGCTTCAGTTTGGGTAGGGGCAGGGACTTCCTTCCCTGCTTTAGGTGCCATCTTCATGAAAAGCCATAGTATTCTCTTATAATCCTTTCTATTTCTGTAAAATCTGTAAAAATGTCCTACTTCAATAAACCTTTCTCTGCTCCAGGCTCCAATGTTTCAGTTTATTAGGCCTCACTGTGAGTTGGGCACATGAACTTTGTTCTGTAACGATTCAGTTTCTGATTTTAATACTTTTATTTTTCTTGCTTCATATCTTACTTTAGCTAAATATTTGTGAATTTTGTTAGTTTTTTTCTTTTAGAAAACAAGCTCTTGTTTTTATTGATTTTTCTCTATTGTTTTTCCATTCTGTATTGTATTAGTCTCCATTTTATTCTTTATTATTCCCTTCCTACTGCTAGCTATTGTTTTAATTTGCTCCTTTTTCTAGCTCCTTAAGGTGTAAAGTTACTTTTACCAATATTTTGTTTATTTACTTATGGCTCTGTGTAGGCTCTCTCTAGTTGCAGTGAGCAGGGGCTGCTCTTTAGTTGTGCTGCTCGGTCTTATTTTGGTGACTTCTCTTGTCGAGGAGCACAGGTTCTAGGGTGCTTGGGCTTCAATAGTTACAATTTGTTGGCCTCAGTAGTTGTGGCTCTAGAGAACAGGATCAGTAGTTGTGGCGAGGAAGCTTAGTTGCTCGTGGTATGTAGGATCTTCCTGGAGCAGAGATAGAGCCCATGCCCCTGCACTTGCAGGCAGATTCTTAACCACTGGACTTCCAGAGAAATCCCCAATTCCTTTGTCATGGTTTGATAGAGAAATGTGAAACTGGCTTTGTGTTTTGCTTAAGAGGCTTTTCCAGTGTCTCTTTGGGAGGGTGAATAGTGACTTGGAAAGTAATATGGGGTTTTCTGGGTGTTGGTACTATTTTTTCTCTTAGAGGCTCCCCTGTTGAGTTTGTGAATATTTAGCAAATTGCAAACTTAAATTATGTCCACATTTCTTTATAATACAAACTTCAGTTTCTTCCTTATTCCAATATTAGTTTTAGATTCTCAAAAAAGCTCTTCAACTTTTATTAGATAAATATTTGGAATGCCTGCCCAGAGGCTAGACCTCCAGGGTCTATAAGTCAAGATTAAATTCGGAAAAGGATTGTGTTTGCTCTAATGATTAGGAGGGGGAAGAAAAAGGGGTGCTCACAATGAGAGGGAGGAACAATAATGTCTAAAAGAATTTACTGTCTTTCTATTTCTCTTCAAACAATTCAATAATGTCTACATTGTTCATTATTGTTTTGTGGAGTGGATTTTTCTTTGGGTGTGTGATAAAAGTACTAAATCCTGGAGAAGGAAGTGGCAAGCCACTCCAGGATTCTTGCTGAATAATTCCATGGACAGAGGAGCCTGGCAGGCTACAGTCCATGGGGTTGCAAAGAGTCAGACATGACTGAGTGACTATCACTCAAAGTGCTAAATTCTGTTTTAAGTTTTCACGGGGGTAAAATCAGAGGCTTCCTTATAGGTTATACAAGAAAGGTCTTTTTGCTCAGGATAATAAAAACATTTTTTCTATTTTATCTTTCTGTACATTCATAGTTTTTATTAAATTTAAAACTTTAATGTAATCTATAATTAATTTTGTATATAGTATGTGATAGGTGAATTGAAGAAACTAGGGAAAACCACTAGACCATTCAGGTATGACCTAAATCAAATTCCAACAATTATACAGTAGAAGTGACAATAGATTCAAGGGATTAGATCTGATGGACAGAGTGCCTGAACTGTGGATGGAGGTAAGTAGTTAAAACCGATAGACCATTCAGGTATGACCTAAACCAAATCCCTTATGATTATACAGTGGAAGTGAGAAATAGATTTAAGGGCCTAGATCTGATAGATAGAGTGCCTGATGGACTATGAAATGAGGTTTGTGACATTGTACAGGAGACAGGGATCAAGACCATCCCCATGGCAAAGAAATGCAAAAAAGCAAAATGGCTGTCTGGGGAGGCCTTACAAATAGCTGTGAAAAGAAGAGAAGCAAAGAGCAAAGGAGAAAAGGAAAGATATAAGCATCTGAATGCAGAGTTCCAAAGAATAGCAAGAAGAGATAAGAAAGCCTTCTTCAGTGATCAATGCAAAGAAATAGAGGAAAAGAACAGAATGGGAAAGACTAGAGATCTCTTCAAGAAAATTAGAGATACCAAGGGAACATTTCATGCAAAGATGGGCTCGATAAAGGA